>BGPR01005901.1:3496-44818 GCA_013235015.1 Araneus ventricosus | reverse complement strand
TATTTCTCTCTTTGGTTTTACAAATTTACATTCCACTACAGCGCTAATCTACATGAAATTGACTTTTCAACGACACCCACCTGTTAGTAAGAGGCCCAATAAAAGGGTTCGTGATTGCCTGGACAATCGGCTTCGACGCAAACATGATCCCAACCTCGACGTTCTCTTCGATTAACTCATGGTGCCGAAGCTCTTTCATCTCGGTGGATAGAGTAGTAGTGGGAGGCTCCGTTTCCACCACCTGTTCGGTGGTTGTTTCCCTAGGAGGGTTGACTCTTTGCTTCCGCCTCTTGGTGCCGCCCTTATCTTCTTTACCTCCCTTGTCTTGGGGACAGTTGCAGATCTGCTGGATGCTCTCAGTGGTTGTCATCTGGTCTTCGTCAGGTATCTGGATGTGAGCGGCCGCGGTGGTGCTGGTGGTGGTGGAGAACTCTGTGGCGTTGAGTTTCTCGATGTCTCGCTCGTGGTGAAGTTCGTAGAGGTATGAAGGGATGATTGGAACTGCGGAATATTCCAAGAAAAGCATTATTATTCGAATATTTGTCATACTACTACTAGCAAAAGTTAAGATTCAGGTTATTTAAAATAAGTAATATAAACAATTTTTAAAAGTCAATTCCTACTTAGGTGATTCGAGATATAATGAAAACTGTACTGCGCATGCGCAAAGATATGGCTAAAATATGGGGGTGCTTCGATGTTCCCATGGGCCATATATATACCCAAGAACCAAGTCTGTAATGTTAATAGTTTTCGAGATATAATGAAAAACTTACTGCGCATGCGTCATGCAAAATATGAAATGACAGACAAACAGACAGACAAGAAAGCTAATTAATATTGCATTGTCATCTAGTTCTGAGCTATGTTTGAAGTTTCAAGTCTCCAGCTCATCTTGAAGTTAGTTTAAAATCGGTTGCAAAATTTGAACAAGATATATATAGGGAGAGTGTGAACTAATAGTAGGAATTGAAAAATAGATTAAAACACAAGTTGGTTAATATTTTTTAAAAATGCAATCTTTGTTTATGAGAAAAATGTGGGAAAATCCGGAACACATTTTCAGTCTGGATCGACAGTCAAAATTCCAGAGAGTGGCGAAATGTCTAGGCTGACCCATGACATTTAGTCAACTTTTTTTAACTGCACATCAATGAAATCTACTATGTTCAAAAAGTTCGGGAATTCATTTTATTACAGCACAATGACTAAATATAGAACCGGTTTATTTGGAGTTTCCTTTGAACTAACTATCCTGCGCAACTAGGCACGTTTGCCATAGTTCGTACAAAAATATAAACGCGAATTATAAAATCATTTTTCCCCCGTGCATCCTTGCTTATCCATGTACTTCTTTGGAACTTGAGAACAGTTGTCTTTTCAGAAAATTTTTCACCCGAGGAAAAAGTTACACGGTTGATATCAGGTGCATAAGCTGGTTGTGGAAGTACCGGAATGTGATATTTTGACACCAGGAAAGATATGTCAGTCGGCTCTTTATCGTGATGGAGCACCCACAACTTGGCCTTCCCCTTGACGAAAAGTTTGAATGCCTGTAAACGCGAGCTACGGCATGCGGTGTACTTATTCGAACTGGACGAAACCGGTTCTTACTCGTTGGTAGCGTGGTATTCTTCGCTTGTTCTGCTAGAAATGGCACAAATAATTTACGTTCGGAAGATATTAAGAAGATCTGGAACTTTTTGGAACGTAGTATTATATTTTAATAACTGTAAATTATAAAACCAGCAGTGTTCTCCTCTCGTCTCCACATAAGAACGTCAAACACGAATGTGACTGTATGGATTCAACGTTTTCTTTGAAAACAGTAAAAATAGTTTAAACCTTGTCCCACTGCTGACGATAATCTATCAATGTTGTTTTCGGAGTTCTCAATTTTAATGATTTCCAGTGATAACATAAGGAAATATTTTCCCAAGAAAATCACGTTTACGTCAATTTTGAATTGAAAAAACCTATTCAATAATGTCAGCTTGATTGATTTTCTCTTTTAATTATAATTTATACAATGTAAGTAAAAAGTTACTTTTAATATAGCCATAACTCTCACTTGAGGGGGCTCAAATATGGGAAAGAGAACCTGCCGTATATAGAGTCCCGCTTCAAGGTGGGATATAGTAAAGGTGGTGTGGGTCTTAGGGCCCATTTAGGAAGACTTGTCGTACCCCATAACATGGGGCATCGGCGCATGGGCTGTTCGTAATGGGGGATAGTTTGCGTCGGCCACAGTGCCGGTATTTTTGTCGCTGCGACTGGGTTTTCAGTTCCTGGTGTGCCTATGAAGGTCAACAAATATATATCCCAGCACCACGAAGTTATCTTAAAAAGAGGTTTGGTGAAATTTCAAACAAAAAATTGCAAATCCAATAAGATACTGAAAAACCGCCCGGAAGATATACCAAATTCAACTCAAAGTTCAAACTATACCAATTTCATGGCAAAGATCAGAAATTCATTTTGAAACGGGGCATGGGCCCTTTTCGACATATTTTCGTCGGTTCCATCTTAAATCAACTGATTGATGTAGCTGTGGTGAACATGGTAGCGCTATTCATTTCGCAGCGGAGTGTCCCCTAACAAGTTCATATCACCTTACAAAACCTACAACCGATCTTATCCAACTACGGTGGCAAAGAGTAATGCTGAATCCTCTTTCCCGGGCTAGGATTCGAAATCTTATGGATTTCCTTTACAAGAAAGAGGAACTTCTCTTCAAATCATTAGGATATGTTAAATATTTCTTATGTGTTTTATTTGTTATTTCTTATATGTTCATTTGTTCTTTATTACGTACACAACTGTTTAAATTCTTGCTCATTGTTATTTTGAATTCAAAATTCTTAAAAAATCTAAGCTTGTATAAGGATTTTTTTAACCCACCCAACCGACAGGGAGCCGTTCTGGCTCCCAGTTCGGGGGTATACTGTGGTGATAAAGTTAGCGTTGTGCCAAGGCAGGTTCTGATATTTCTTTGTGATTAGTACAGCCACAAGAACTTAACAATCACAAAGAAATGTGTTTAATATTTTCAACGAACGGAGCCGCAACGCGCTTGTAAATAAAAAACACAATAATTAGAAATGCATATAATGTTATTCTTTGCCCAGAAGAGGCGACACGCAGGTAGATAAAAGCAATAATTATAATTGTAAGCAGTAATTTCAGTCAACATCATTGACAACGGGCATACTGAGATAATCTTAGAAAATATGACGCTTTTTTGTGTGACTGCATAGAATAACGTAGAAAACGAGTTCGTGCGCCGGAAATTTTATATACTTAAATCTGCAATTTTGATGCAAAAATTACATGTAAATATCCAAGGGTGGCTCCAGCGAGGGGATGGGGGTGCCATGGACCCCTGTCGGGGATGCTGTGTGGTCGGGGTAAATTCTTGTACCCAGTTCACGGTACGGCTTATTCAATTATTAGATACATAAAGATCTGGTGAGTATTTGAGAGAGCAATCAATACGTCCCTTCCTAGCATAGCAGGTCGTACCCCCCCCCCCCGTCGGGTAGATATTAACGCCACTCCTGCAAATTTCATACATCTAGTTATCGAACAAACCTTGTTTCTGAATAAAGTAATCAGAACATGATTAAAGTAATCAGAACATAATTTAAAAAATTCAATTGCGATTTGATATCGACTAACACTGATCTTCCAAAAGTTACGTAACAAAAAATATGGAAATAGTCTCTGTAACATTTACCCAAATAAAAAAGAAAATAATTTTTTACACTGGTGTGTAAAAATTAAGGGCCATTGCGTAAAATGGGAGAAATTTGCAATTAATGCGAAAACTGTGATTCGAAATCAGTTCTGGAGAATCGTGTGATATACAATCGAATATCATGCACATTTTACAGTGAAAATTCGGTCACGAAGACAATTAGGGGGGGCGACCAGAAAGTGATGAAGATGGAAAGGGATTTCTACTCATCCTGTTTCACAGAAAGCTGATAAGGTGATAAAACTTTAATGAATGGTTATGTTTGATGTTCATAATATTTACACGTATTTTCGTAAACATAGCACAAATATTCAGAATGTATAAAGGTTTCTTTACAAAATCCCAAATTTTCCCGCATGTTATTTGCTTATAACATGCAGAGTTTTCATTCAAATTGTAGGACACTTGCAGAACATTCGACAATATGTAACGGAAATATTGAAATTTAAAATAAATACGTTGAACATTAGAGGGGATATGAGTATTTTTACTAAATAATTTTTTATTGTGCATGTGCAAAACGTAGTGTAATTTTTCTTTTATAACTTCAAAGCCAGACATCTAGAGCAACTAACAAAAAAATTCCAGTTGAATCAAGTTAAAATTCAGAAAGATGTCTGCATTTTAGTGAGGTGAATTTAAATTTCTCTTTCAGAGAAACTAAATGATGAGGGTTCTTGCACAAACTGATATTTTTAAACTTGAATCTTCGAATTTTATTGGACGAAATGCAATTTAAATAATGTATTTAATTTATAAGTGAACATGGATATTCAGCTTTCCTAAAATTCAATGTTACTGTTCGAAGATTCAACTTTCAAAAGCATCAATTTGTGGAAAACCCCTCATCGCTAAGCTTCTCTAAACCAGAAATTTAAATTCACCTCACTTAAATGCCGACATCTTTCTGAATTTTAACGGGATTCAACTGGAATTTTTTTATAAGTTACTCTAGATAATTGACTTTGAAGGTATAAAAGAAAAATTACGCTACGTTTTGCACATGCGCAATAAAAAATTATTTATTATAAATACTCATATTTATTCTAATATTCAAGTATTTATTTTAAATTTTAATACAATACTTCTGTTGCATATTGTCGAGTGTTCTGCAAGTTTTATATAATTTGAATGAAAACTCTGCATGTTGTAAGCAAAGAACATAATCGAAAATTTGGGATTTCCTAAAGAAACCTTTATATCTTCCCGAATATTTCTGCTATATTTACGAAAATTTATATAAATATTATGCACACCAAACATACCCATTAGTGCAAGTTTCATCACATTATTAGCTTTCTGTTAAACGGGATGAGTCGAAATCCCTTTCCGTCTTCATAACTTTCTGGTCGCCCCCACAATTGCCCTCGTGGCCGAATATTCACTGTAAAATATTTATGAAACTCTATTGTATGTTACACGATTTTCCTCAACTGATTTCGAATGATAGGTTTCGTATATTGCAAATTTCTCGCCTTTTCAG
Source organism: Araneus ventricosus (assembly GCA_013235015.1). Classification (NCBI taxonomy): domain Eukaryota; kingdom Metazoa; phylum Arthropoda; class Arachnida; order Araneae; family Araneidae; genus Araneus; species Araneus ventricosus. The sequence continues at coordinate 39,578 of BGPR01005901.1, read as the reverse complement.
AAGCGGTCCGTAATTTTTGCACACTAGTGTAAAATTTATATTTCTTGCTCTGTAAAACTACTTATTGGGTCTGATAATAATGATAGCAGGAAAGCCAACATACAATTGTATAGGTTTTGTCATGCTGAAACTCTGCATGGCGTTGTCTAGTAGGTAAATGCGAGTCAAAGAATCTAGTCGGTAAGTTCTTGATTTTTTTTTATTAAAATAATTGTTTTCAGACTTTTTTTTATAAAGAACTTTCAGCAACAACAGATTATAACACTAATTATTTATTTCATTGCAAGTTCGTAGATACTTAGCTTTTTATATATTTATTTTGCTGGTTTGCAAAGATGTGATTGAAAACATGTTGTGCTATCTTATAATTTTTAGTTTGAAAATCAAGTTTGAAAAATATTTTCATAAAATATCCAATTTTTTAATTTACTATTAATCATTATCATATATTTTTTTCCAAGTCTATGTTAAAACTTCATTGAAAGACGGGCTGTCTCAACAATTTTGAGTGCCCTGGACTAGAGTAATTTGGTGCCCCATTAGAACCGAAAGTAAGAATTTGAGAAGCTGTGGCCCAACCAAAATACCTATCCAATACAATAATTGATGTGCAAAATAAATAAATAAATTTAATTAAATAGTAATAAATAAATAATAACAACATGTTATCTGATTAACGTTTTACAATTTTGCAAATCAGCGTCTTTTCTAAACAGGATTTTACAAGTAATCTTCGGTATTGTAGGTAACTTCTACTTAAGATTTTCCTCATTGGTTGTTTCAGTATGACTATTTTTTGAAATGATATATACATGTTTATGTAACATTACAAATTCGATGACTGTCTAGTTACAACCCCTAATCCTATCTTCACTTTTAACGTATTAAGCATTTTTTAAATACATATTTTGATTCAAAATTAAAATAAAATTAGTATTCTAATTTCTAGGCTCCTTTTGATCGATGGCGACCCTGGGCCACAGCCCAATTAGCCCACTGGATAAAATGGCCCTTTGTAAGACAAGGACGAATTTTTTAAAACACAAAATCATAAATAATAAAATCTAAGATATCAGTTTAATATCTATTTTTAACGTGTGGTTCTGTAACAACCAACGTTTCATATTTGATGCTTCTTTTAACTTTTTACATTCAAGTAATATGAGCGTTCCGAATACACGCGTTTTCTCGATCTCAAAAATTCAGTATTTACGGTTACTAAACGAGTGTTCCTTAAATCTTAAAACCACACATCTGTAATACAGACATGTCCTTGCTGGATCATAAACTTAAACACTTCGATAAACAAAACTACAGGGACTGAAACCTTAAAAATCAACCATTAAAAAAGAACATCGAAAACACATTTCCTTATTTCCCAAGCGAAGTATTTTCTCTCCTACAAAAACTCCCCCTCTCTGCAGCCTTCAAAACAACCCAAACACGCAGCTCCTATTTTCGAAATCACTCTTAATATTAATTCCCATCTCACTCCTCTACAGGCGATGACTGGGAAAGAGGGGGGCGACAAAAACGTGGGAGTGGGGAGTGGAGACGAGAAAGAACGTTATTTAAAAATTCCACCCCGATCACGTGATGCCCATTGCTCACAAGCATCCTCTCTTTATTAATACGCGTTCCCACATTCTATCTATCGTTCTCTCTCTTTCCTTCACAATCTGGAAAGGACGGCCACCGAGACGGCAGGATTCAAATGCTAATGAGGTCTTTTGGCTTCTAAACCACCTTATCTCCACCCCACCCCCTTGTAGGTGGGGGAGGGCTCTTTAATAGACTAGTTCTGTTGTCCCTCAAAATAGAGGGATTGAATGGGAGGTTAAATTTGGAAATAGGTCGTGCACCCTTTTTTGAATAAGACGAAGCAAAGAAGACGTGGGTTTGATTATATTGATGAGTTTTTTAATGGGAGTTATTGTTGGTTTCAGAGCTGGTAATAGCAACAAATTTATTCAATTACGTGGTAGTTTATCTGAAGAGATTTATGAAGCATGTTATTGAAATTTTAGTTTGTAGAAACGTTACATGACATTTTTACTCTGTTTTTCAAGAGAAGAATGCTCTTTTGATTGAAGCAGCGTATCGTGAAACGAGATCTAAGACATCACATGCCATATATTCGTTTCTAATAATAAAAAAATATATATAATTCTAATTTTTGAAAATTTACTGTCTCATTAATATTTGAAACGGTTAATTAAGAGTGTTATTGAAAATTATAGTTAGTAATAACATTATGCGATGTTTTACTTTGTTTTTTAAGAGAAGTCTTTTTGCTTGAAGTAGCGTATCGCGGAACGAGATCTACGACATCACACGCCATATATCAGTTTCCAATAATAATATGCATATAATTCTACTTTTTGAAAATACTGTCTTATTATTATTTGAAACGGTTAATGAAGAGTGTAATTGAAAATTATTGTTAGTAATAACATTATGCGATGTTTTACTTTGTTTTTTAAGAGAAAAGTCTCTTTTGCTTGAAGCAGCGTATCGCGAAACGAGATCTACGACATCACACGCCATATATTCCTTTCCAATAATAATATACATATAATTCGACTTTTTGAAAATTTACTGTCTCATTATTATTTGAAACGGTTAATGAGGAGTTTTATTGAGAATTATGGTTTGTAAAAGCAATATATGATACTTCACTCTGCTTTTCAAGAGAAAGATCCTCTTTTGATTGAAGCAGCGTATCTTGAAACGAAATTTACAACACACGTCATTGATTCGTTTCCAATAATAATATAGCATATAATTCTACTTTTTGAAAGTTTTCTGTCTCATTACTATTTGAAAAGGTTCATGAAGCCTATTATTAAAACTTTTGGTTTGTAATAACATTATGCGATAACTTTACTTTGTTTTTCAAGGGAAAAATCTTCCCTTGATGGAAACAGCGTATCGCGAATCGATATCTACGAGAATGCACTCCATAAATTCTTTTCCAATAATAATAATGCATTTAATTCTAATTTTTGCGAATTTGCTGCCCCATTATTATTTGAAAAGGTTTAAGAAGCGTGTTATTGAAAATTATTTTTTTACTAATATTATGCGATAATTTTACTTTGTTTTCCAAGAGAAAGATTCTCTATACTAATGGAAGCAGCCTGTCAAGCACGAAATGAAATCTACGACATGGTACGTCATATATTATTTTCCACCAGTAATACATCATAGATTTCTAATGTTTGTAAATTTGACATCTCATTATTATTCTTATTGATCTTATTATATCTTAATCGAGAAGCGGTGAAAAGTTTATTTAAGTAAATAAAATAAAAGTGGTTAAATAAATCCCAACTCTGATTTCTTTCACATATGAAAGCAAGTCCGGTTTCCTTAAAACGAAGTACAGTTGCGGAAAAGAAAGGATCCACTCAGTATTATTCCGCCACTAATAATTGCTTCTTAAAACTAAAGATACCGTTTTACAGGAAATAACGTATACAAGGTAGAGTCAATAAATTCCCGGTAGGGTTGCCTACATTCATGCAGGTGTTCGTTGGAGGGGAAATATCTTTTTTGGAGGTTGGCAGCACTAATAAAGAAAACACGCAACCATCTGGACTTCATTTCCGGTACTGTAAGCGTTAGATGAAGATAATTTCTGATAAAGATGATTTTTCATTCGTCGGATTTTGAAATGTCGTCTTTAAAGCAGCGTGCAAACATCAAATTCTGCGTTTTGCTCGAGAAATCACCTTCTGAGACGCTCGAGATGCTGAAGAAAGCATACGGAAACGATGCCATGAACATCACCAAGGAAGGAAAAATTTCGCTTGGACAAAAGCCGAGGGAAAGTGATGTTGGAGGTTTTTTTCGATTACGATAGCGTTATTCACTACGAATTTATTCCTGAAGGCCAAATTGTCAATAAAGAACTTCGCCTGGAGATCCTTAAAGGACTACTTGATGCAATCAGACGAAAACGACCTGAAAAATGGGCAAAAAACGATTGGTTTCTTTTACACGACAATGCTCCACAACATCGCGCTCTGATTGCGAAAAAGTACCTTGCCAGACACAGTTTTACCACTCTGGAACACCCTCCTTATTCTCCCTACCTAGCACCAGCGGATTTGTACCTGTTTCCACGGCTGAAAATGAAATTGAAGGGACACCGTTCTGTGGATTCAGATGAGGTGATCGAAAATGCGACGAAGCAACTGAAGGACCTCTCAAAAAATGGATTCCTGGAGTGTTTTGAACAGTTATACGAACGCTGGAAGAAGTGTGTGGATGCAGGAGGGAAGTACTTTGAAAGCCAATAAGATAAAATTATTGTTCTATTTTTTAATAATTTGTAATTGACCTATTCCGAGAACTTTTTGACCCTACCTCGTACTAAAAGATTCTAAGGCTGAAATTCTCTTAAGGGGTCATCTACATATTAAAAATGGCAGTAACTTCAAAATTCTCAATGGCAACACCCTTTTTTGATGCCATAAATAAATTTCTCATAAAAAGTACCCCAGGATATTACATTTGGTTAATATATCATTAATACATTGGAAGATATTTGACATTTTGTGTTCTCGACATAAAAGGGGTCGTCTCCACATTTACTTACTGAAGTTCTCAGCCTGCCTTTAAATGTCGGTAGTAGCATTCTAAATTATTTCGCACTTTAAATGTTATTTTCAAAGTAATGATCTACATTTTACAATCGGTAAAACTTGATGCGTAAAAAAATAAATTATTAATATTACACCACTTTAATTTATAAAGTTTTAATAATATATATAAATAGTTAAAATCTTTATATATTTAAGTTTGAAAAATAAGGCCGTGTAATGATTACATTTATTAATGAAAACTTTTTCGAAATATCTATATATATTATATTATATATCGTTATATATAATATATATAACGATACACTTAATATCCCCTTAAGTGTATCGTTTTACAGCGAAAATTGAAAGTTTAATTTAATTTCAAAACTTTTCGTACGAATATACTGAAATTTTGCATAAGCTTATTAAATGGCCATCTGCTTCGATTACTGTTAAAATTTATAAGTGTTGCTATTCAAAAATTTTTTACATCAATTTTGATAAAATATTTCATGTACTCAAAATTATTTTAAAATAAAAAGTAAAAGTGTAAAATGTGCAAAATAATTCATACTACTACATAAAAAAATTCTAGGTAAATAGTTAAATTATTTCTCAAGACATCAATAAAAATTCGAAATTTTACTTTAACATTAGAAACTCAACATTTCATTTGCTTATAATTCCGAAACCAAAAATGCTGGGATGATGAAACTTTATATGCCAGTATAAATTTTTATGTAGATTCGAAATATTTTAAGAAAAATATGTGTTTATGTTGGAAATTTTGAAGTGAGTGCAATTATAAATATGTAGGCGAACCCTTTTGAGCTTTTCAGACATGGAATCTATTAGTAGACGTTATTTCCTGAAAATTGGAACCTTTTGTTTTAAGCTAAAATCATTAGCGGCGGAATAATCCTGGGTGGATCCTTTTTCCTCCGCCGCTGTACATGCCATTAATATTTTTAATATATTGCCAAAGATAGAGTAAGAAAAGCTTTCATTAAAATGGTTTTATTATAAATAAATTCAAAATGTTAAAGTGAACATTTTTTAAAAATATGACTATGTTTTTAGGCTGGTCTTCTTCCTGTAATCGCACGCCTTGCGCACAGAATTAAAAGTCCTACATTGGACCTGGAGCTACCGTTTTTTCACGTAATTACTTCTTGATAGAAGGGGCTCACTAAAAAAAGTTTGCTCAAACTTTTGCTTAGAGTTTTAATTAGTTAAAAATTAATCAAAATTAGAGCTTTTCCTGCAAACCTCCAGAGTATATTATTGCAGAGAAAAAAATTTTACACCAGTTTAAAACTCAAAAAAAAAAATAATAATAATAATAGTTTTGAAGTGGTACCAATTTTATTTCCGGGCAAATTTTTCTTCATTTTTGATATCTTAACAATACTTCTTAATGTTGTATTGAAGTCCAAACCAATTTTATTGTTTCGTCAAATCTTTCACTTGTATGTTTTTGCCAATGTCAAAGTTCTGATAAAATGATTGCTTTCTTTGGATATTAACACCAAGACAGAATTTTCACTTTCGATTTCATTAACATGATAATATTTTTCGGCTCATAATTTTTTTATAAATTCCGTGATTCGTTTCATAGAGAATTCAGCGGTAGATACAATCAAGCCAGGCGAAAACAAAACTGAAGAAACAAGTCTAAAACTTTATCATGTCATTATGTTTCGAACTAGAGGTTCGAAATTTGAGCGCGCTTTTGCGTATTTCGGACTAGAGATTCGAAATTTGAGCGCGCTTTTGTGTATTTCGGACAAGATGTTCGAAATTTAAGAGCGCTTTTGCGTATCATTAGCTAATTAGCACATTTGAAGTCTCGAAAGTATTTTTTTTCTTATATAAATGTGAATAAAAAGCTTTTTTCAGCCGAAGAGGGGTCATACGTGGAAAATGTTGAAAGAAACTAGGAATGGGAAAAGCCTACCGGTTTTAACCGAAAACCATTTTTTTGTTCCAGTTAACTGGTTTTTTTCGGTTATTGTTTTGTCCCGGTTATTACCGGTTAATTTTTTTATATCCAATAATTGGGCAAAAAAAAAAAAAAACCGGTCGGAAGCTACACTCGATTTTAGGTTCGACTAGACTAAAATTTACCAAATTATGAAGCTTTGAATTTCATTATCTTAGGCCAATCGACGCCCACCGCTTCCTCGAGGCGTCTGTTGGTTGGCGGATTACTGAAAGAATTTTTATGAACAGATAAATATTGGCCAATGGATTGATTTCCTGTGAAAACAATATTAATAATAAAATTTTGTCTGAAAACGACGTTTGCTTTTTTATTTCTTAAAACCCCCCGAAAACCAGTTATTTCAAAAACCGATTATTTTGAGCGGTTATAACCGCCAGGTTAAACCGGAGGTGAAAAAGATCTGAATAACAGAAAACCGGTTATTTTCGCAATAACCGCCATCCATCTTCGGATGCAACAGTACATCTTGCAAAGCGGGACATTCATCACTAGGCCACTCCACATTTTTTGGAACGCAGCGTGCCAAAACCTTTCGTCAATGCAAGAATCCGATGAGAAATGGTGTAGGTCAAGGAAAAAGTTCAAGGAAGGAGTTCCTTCAGGTTTGGATTTTCATTCGGCGCGCTAGGCCATAAAACTGAAATACGGGTTAGGGGAACCGGGCCTCTCTCACAAAAGCGAAAACCACAGAATGGGGGATGGGGGACGAGGGAGAGTGGGTGGGAGTCAGTCTGGAGAAATCAGGGCTGGGAAGAAGGATGCGCAGTAGCCTAGGGGATCAGGTTACTCGTGGGTGATGGGTTTGCGATTGGCACGGTCTGAACTGTGAATGACCCACCAAATTTTATGGGTTGGAAAAAGAAACGATCTGCTAAGAAGTCTCCAAATGAATTGGAACATCCTTATTGTGAATGTCCAGCTAAACAGATTATGAGGAAAATGTAGTCGGTTATGTACAACTCTCTATTCATTGTCAACCGGGAAGACATATTTGTTTTAAAAGTCAGGAATTTTCATCATTTTTCTCTGCAAGAACTGCAGAGGCATGCAGCTAGTTCGAAGCCGATAGGACTTCAATAAAAATACCTTATCCAAAAATTAGAATTTAAATAAAATGGGTCTAAAAATGAGTTCAGCAAGACGAAACGATAATTTTTAAACAAAAAACGGCAGTGAAGATTTATTTTTAATATGTAACAATTTCAATAAAAAATAGGTAATCAATCAATAAACATTCATTAATTTTAATTAAAGTTATATTGATTATTATTAATGTTTTTAAAAATAATAATTTCTTTATATGAGTCGGAATAATTTTAATGACCAAAAGCAAACAATATGTAAAATGCAATGATTGTACAACAAAGCTTCAAAATAATGATGCATATCCACAACTAATCCACAATCATATCCACAATTAAATAATAATCATATCCGCAACTAATGTTTTCAAAGTTTTTAAAAAGTTAAAATTTTTTATTGCTTTTTTTTAATTGATTAATTTTAACAGCAGTTAAATCCTCAAGTGAATTAAGAAAATAAAAAAAAATATTCATTTGCTATCACTGAGAATACATGATATGAACTTATTTAACTAACGAAATCAATTTATAAATAAAGACTATTTTTTACCGTTTTGAGTTTGAATTAAGCAAAATAAATTCGAATTACAGACGATATTTCAATAATATATTAATAATAAATTCAAGGGACTAGGAAAAATTCGAATTACCGTCGAATTCGAATTTAGACACTGTGTGCTGGATACGAATTAGATGCAAGCTCAGATAAAATTAAAAATCTTAACTATGCTTATTTTAGACAATACACATATCATAAAAGAAAAATGAACATATTATATAGACATCTATTAACATGTCAAATTTATCTAAACTAGTATTCAAGTCAAATTCTTGAATTAAAATTTTCATGTTGGGTATTTCGAGAAAAACGTATTTTTGCCTTTCCCGCTTCCAAAGAATTAACCGAGTTTTATTGCGTCATTATTTAAAATTTCATATTTATACGGTCCCTCGATTCTTGAAGTATTGACTGCAGCACTGATCACAGGGGTGCGTGCATGATAAAATCGTCTGAATTTCATCATCCGTCCCTAGAGGGAGGCACAAAAGGATGGGGTTAGGGGAGAAGCATTGAGGGCCGCGAAGGTGTGAAATCTTTTCCAGATAAAGGCCTGACAAGCTCTCTGGGGTTGACAAGCGGCAGACTTGTGAGTTCGTGTTGAATGTTTTCAGGATTGCTTTATTTCAATATGTTCTTCAGACAAACTAGAAGGTCAGACTAGCAGAACTAGAGAACTCTGGAAGCTTATTTCTTTGGAATTCCGAAAAACAGTGTCTTCTTGTAATAATCGGCGTGTAGAATCTATCCTTTCCTTTAAAGATTAAACTATTTACTAGTCTAAACACAGTATTTCTAACTGAATGACTCTTAAAGGCAGAATGATGAATTATAGGTTTACTTCTTAAAGTAACTTAAAAGGAATAGTGTCTTCACTTTTAGTAATCAGCGTGTAGAAGCTATCATTTTCCTTAAAGGTTAAACTATTTACTAGCCTAAATACAGCATTTCTAACTGAATGACTCTTAAAGGCAGAATGATGAATTATAGGTTTACTTCTTAAAGTAACTTAAAAGAACAGTGTCTTCACTTGTAGTAATCGGCTTGTAGAATCTGTCTTTTTCTTTAAAGGTTAAACTATTTACTAGCCTAAATACAGCATTTTTAATTGAATAGCTCTTAAAGGCCGAATAAAGAATTATAGGTTTATTTCTTAAAGTAACTTTAAAAGTTCGGGAAGGTTCTTTGCCTGAATTTCTCGCATACTGTATATTGCTTGTTTTCTTGTGCAACTTCATGGTGTAGAGAAGGAAATTTATTTTAAGTATTTAGCAAAGTATCTTCTTCCTTTTGAGGTTTTTGGTCCAAATTTTTTTATAAATTCATAATTTGGGGAAAGATATTGTCCGAGAATTAATAGCTCATTAAAGATTAATGGACTATAGCTGAATTCCTTATTGGTACGACCTCTCAGGAGTTAACTTAAAACATTGAACCCTTTGCTCAGAATCCATACAGAATCTTCACTCTAAGAGTTCCACGCTTAGTCTGTCTAAAAGTCAACAATCTTTGGCATCATACATTAAGCCACACCGCCAAGACGCCAAACACAATTGGCGCGTCAACTGAGATCACATACTAAATTCCATATATCTAGCTTGATGCTTTTTGAGTTGTCGCGTTCACAAACACACGAATGGGCAGAATGAAAAGCAATAAACCTGCTGATGGATTTGTTCTAAAATTTGATACATATGTACAATTAAGGTGAGAAAGCCAAATACCATGTTTCATTCATCTAACTTGATGTGACTTTCAGCTATCGTAAACACACTCGAATGGAGACAGACTTATTGACTGCCAGCGGAAGTATTTTATGCAATATTTAATAGAAATTTGCAATTTTGACGTAATTACCGTACGCCAAATATCACCATTCTAGTTTATTCCATCATTGAATTATCGTGTTCGAATAGTCAAAATCTGGTGCTTATGTTTTAAAGTCGAGATATAATTCTATGTTTAATTTTAAGCTTATAATTAATTATTTGTTTCCTGGATTTAACAGTTCGTAATGAGCTTTGTTGCCTCACAAATATATAAAATCTATTTTACAAATAAAAACATCAGTTATGCTGTTAATTCTTTATGTTAAAGTCTAGACTTTTGTGCGTTTGTTTGAGTATTGTTACGAAATTCATCCGGTGAGCATACGTTGAAAACAGTTCAATAAGCAGGATAATGGAGAAAGACGCTTTATTCATGAATATTCCGGAAAACACGAAGCACAGTTTACAAGAAAAAACTCTTAGTCAAATTAGTAACATAAACAGACAGAAAATCACTAATAATAACAGTAACAGCACTTTCAATACCTCACGACGCCTATCAGTTTAACATCTGTCACTGCGGACAAAACTCCAAAGACATTCAAAGACTTTCGAAAGGCGTTCACTTCTTTCAGCACCTCCGGGTATTTATACGTTTTCTGACGGGGCGTGACGTCATATAGAATCATCTAGAACATTTTGTATACCTTCGTTCCTAATAGCGATAGGACGATAATGTAGTATTTTCGAGAACCCAAATTTTGTTGCCAAAATGGTCGCCAAGTTCGGAGTCATTGGCTTCCATCCATTACGAAACTCTGTAAAACATTCTTTCCAACCACAAGACTAACATAGCAGGAAAAACGGTTTTAGAGATTTGTAACAGTATACTAATATGTTGAGGGAAAGCATGCCAGTGAGCCCTGAAGTTAGACACTGAAAAGGTACTAGCATTAATGTGGTGAGAAAATCCCGCCACACGATTAAAAATTGTAAATGGTCAATTATCTTTTAAACTACTACACTGACCTGCCATTTAAAAATGTTTTTTTAAATCTGCCTTTCTGAAAGTGTTGTGCTCGTTAACCCTGTTTTTTATTTGACTATCACTCGGAAATACGTATTAACTATAAGAGCAAATACATTAAGTTTTACTGTCCCAGAATTGCATTTCCTCATTTCTAGTAGTGGCACTTTCGACGCCGGAGTCATTATTGACGCCGACGTCCTTCCAAAACTCTAATTTCATTTTCTGACGGTCATAGATATATCAGGTCCATAAAACAGCTCTTTCGAAACCGTTTCCGAACAATATAAACAGCAGGATCCGCTTCTTAAATACGCGCCGACAGGATTCGCCCATTAAGAATATGCGCGGGAAAATGCTAAATGGAGCTCTGCGCTGGAATGATATTGAGTTCTTGCCTCTTGCTTCAGATATTCCTGCGTATCTGTGAGTTAGCAAGAGAAATAATAAATTTTGTCTACTCAAGAAACTACAAGCAATTGTTTATTTCGGGGTTAAAATCATAAAAATATCTTAAAATTATTCTTAATTTAAAATTTTTATTCATTCTTCATCATTCTGAATTAAATTAAAAATCATTTTTAAATACGCACCGACAGGATTTGCCCATTAAGAATATGCGCGGGAAATTCTTAAATGGAACTCTGCGATCGAGCGATATTGGGTTCTTGCTTCCACTTTTTCATTCCTCATTGGAATGGTATTTTACTCTTAAAGATACGACGAATTAAAATATTTTTGAGTTTTAAGCCTACTTCTAGCTACAATTTGATATACGTTGTTATACAGTATCGTCATTCTAAGTGGTTTAATTGTTAGATTATTTAGAATACGCCACAAGTTAAGAATATTGACTTTAAGCCAGTTAAGAGATACTTGACCCTACCAAAAAGTTACTGCAGTTTCGATGTCGTAGCCGACAGAAGCACAGTGTGATTGTGATAAATTTTCTGGTACGGTGGGGTTTGCCGCCAATATGGCAACTCAAATATAGAATAATTACTTGAACATAGTTTGTGAGTAATTATTTGATAAATAAAATTTCTCTTTAATGTGATAATTGATAATTTTAAATAATGCAAATAATTTTTGTAAGAATTTTAAAAAAGAATTAAAAGTTACTTATTCATTGTTTTATAAAAAAATTCTTACTAAAATTATTATTTGTATCATTGCAAATAAAGAATTTTTATTCATCTATTATTTTAATAAAAATCTTTTGCTCAAATTGTTATCATTGTTTGGTTTCATTTAATGTTTCGCCATTTCGATTGAGTGCGTCTCTTTGTTGGTTTGTATTTTTTCGTCGAATTTATTTTTATTATTTTGCTTTTGTTTCTCTTATAATATTAGGAGAACCGATTTCTTGTTTTGTGCAACAACGTTTACGTTTTTCTTCGCATTTTAGTGCCATTCTGTCTTATTATAATTTTCGAAAACCAGCAATTCTACAATGTTCTAGTGACGCTGCTAAGTAACACTGCTATCATTTTTTATCAGGTTTTTTTTAAATCAATATTTTAATTGTTAATTTTGAATTATTTTAATTTAATTTAGTAATAGATTTAATATAATGACTAGACTAATTAAATTTAATAACTAGATTTTTATTTAACAATTGCGGTTTATAGATGTCCTATTATTTAATTTTTAATATTAGTTTCATAAATATTTTTTGATAATTCAGTAGCTGTAACCTAATATCTGAATTTCACGTACATACAAATTATCGACAGAATTTAATTAATCTTTGCATGTAGGGTCAAGTATCTCTAGCTGAGGGTTAAGTAAGTATCCCTAACTTTAGGGATACTTGAACCTAGGTGGTTTCATGCAATATATTTATTTTATGATTAAATGAGGCATCAAATCAGAATACACATAGTACATTATAGTACATTTTTCACACTTAAAAACACATTCTTTTATGATGTTAACAATCAAAATGTTCGAGAAATATAAGAAAAATTAAGACTAGGGTAAAGTATCTCTAGCTTCCCCTATACCACCAAGTGTCTAGATTTTGGAATCAAAGGGTCGTTATTTGAAATCTTAATTTTTTTATTTTTGAGGTCATGCAAGGAAATCGAAAGTAATCAATATTTTTTTTGATATTTTGCTTAATTTTAAAAGTATTTTTAATTTTTATTTATGAAATTTTTTGAATGATTTTTTACCGAGATTTTGATGATTTTTCTAAAATAATTAAAAAGAAAAAAAGCATTTTTCTAGGAATTAAATTTTACTTCAGAGCTATCTTAATCTTGGTGTTTTCAGCATAATTTAAAAGAATTTTACTGAAATTTATATTTTGAATTAATTTGGGCGTTAAAGGGGCTAATTTGCCTTTTAAATGCATCAAAAATCGAAATTATAATATTTTACTCAGAAACTCGAAATTTTCCGTTCCTGTGTGTTTGGTTAATCAAATTCTTCCACTACTTTAAAAAAAAAGTTTTCTGTAATATTAGGAAAAACTCGAGTTACGCTAAATTAATATCGCTCGGCAGCAGGCAATATGACAGGTAAATCTCGTTAATCATTTCCTCTTCAGTAGGTAAAGTTTCCAACACGACAGCAAGGTGCTGAAGTGAAAGTAGTGTATGCTTATGGCTCTCATTTTGTTGATAAACGTAAGATTTTCTGACGCACATTTCCGTTTGAAGAGAAGAGTGGTCCATCATCATTATACAACTGCAAAAAGAACTTAATCATTTTCCAGATACAAAATGAAATAAAATTTTGATAGTGTTTGGGATAATTATATGGAGGGTTAATAGTTAAAGACACCAGTGATGATTTGTTTTATGGAGCACACGAACTCGAAATCCAAAACCTCCGAAACGTAATTAAGGGGACACATTATCCAAAAAATGGCCAAAATATAATTTTTATTTTATTGGCTTGTTTTCTTTATATTCTCTTTCTACTTATTGTATCAAAATTTAAAATTTGTACCCTCAATATTATAGAAGTTATTTAGGTCTTTATTTAAGATTACCAATAATAAACATGAGCAGATGACAACTTTACCTGGCTTTTTCTCCATATCGGACTTTTCTTCATTTTCATATTTTCAAAATTATAAGGAGTTTTTCCCTTTTCAGATAGAGATTTCAAATTTTTTGTACTTGTTTATCGTTATACATATGATAAAACTGTGCATGCAATAAGCATTCGGTTGCTTAGTTTTTTTATATACAAGATAAAAATTGAGTTAGTGCTAAATTTTCTCATTTTTCACCACATAAAACGGTAAATAATCTATATTTTAGCGAATATTAGATACACCTTAAAATCAATGCACAGTTTTCTGTCACATATTTCAATAAATTTGCAAACAAAATTTGAAGTAAAAATATTCATATTTGAAAAAGTAGTAGGGAATTTAAGAAATTGAATTTTTCTTTAAAAAAATTAAATTTCAACTTAACCAGCGGAACAAATTATTTTTTCTCTCTAAGATGACTTTATATGATTGTTATGTTTTAATAGTATGAAAGCTATTTCAATAACATTTCAAATAAAATGTATTGTTCAGAAGGTAATGTGTCAACTTAATTCTACCATTAAACCTAGTTTAAAAAATTGATTTGAACCTAACAGTAGCAATGTTATTAAACAATTCAATAAACTACCAAGCATAATGAAAAAATGAAAAAAAAGCAAAATACTCGAAATATGTAAAAAGAAAAAGAAAAAAATTCCGGCGGCTGGACTTTTCAAGGTGTCACCCACCTGCGGGGATTCTAACATATTACCACAGGAATTCTTTTCCGTATGGGATTCCAACAAATTTCAAAAAATTCTTATAAAGTTTTTCTAGAACCTATGTGACTCCCGAAGAATTCCAGATTGAAAGAGAAGTGTTTTGGAAGAAGAAGATTTTGTGTTGAGAACATGATTTGAAATCAAAGAGAGAGCGATTTTCGATAATAATTACGTTTTGCTAGTAGAATAAATTATGACATTAGGTTTCAAAAGTAATTACTTTTAAAGTGGGACAAAATTTAAGTTATTATTTTTCAACAAGCATTGACTGTTTTTTCGGTTTAATTTTATTTATAAACGTTAAAATTTCAACATTAAGAAAAAGGCGATATTGTTTTCTTTAAAGTATATATAGTAAAAAGATGGAAAATGTTTCAAAATTTTTTTTATAAAAAAGTTAGTTTTTTCAAAAATTATCATTGATTTATTGAATTAATAAAAAGAAGGACGGTCTAGGAGATGGAATTAAAAATCGGATGTTTTTTTAAAACAGAGACAAAGATAATTATCTCTTTGTGCTATCATCTTTGCATCAAGCTTGTTTTGCAAACTCACAGCAAGCTTGCATTGCAAGTAGGGGTGGCGCTAGTTGTCACGGCGAACTTGTGGCAAACGAGGGTGGCGATTCTACATTGTTAGTTTGCCACAAGTTCGCTTCAAGCTTGACGCGTCAAATTTGCCATGACAAGGTAATATCAAGTAAAAATCAAACTTGCGCTGCAAACGTACGTGCTATCTGGGATGTAGTTCCGACAGCTAGCAGTAGATGGCAGAGGAAGACAAAAATTAATTTTTTAAATTATTAATTAATATAGGAAATTATTTTATTTAATTAAAAAGTGTCTTCTTCTTTCCTGGGTTACTTTGCATTAAAACGTATCTAATGACTCCAAAATAAAATTGAAAAGTTGCTGATAAGTTAATCCGGTAAATAAAGGGTTAAAATATTTTTAAAAAGAAGATAAAATTAGTTACATTTTAATGCATATGCAAACAAAATTTATGACTCTAAGCTAAAAATTTATAGAAAACTTATTAGAGTGCGCTGTCCCTTTAAAAGTTAATATTTTACCGAGCATTTATGTTTTGATGGAATTCAGTTGATGTTATATACAGAAAATTATAAGACGCCGAAAATTGATATTAAAAAATAGATTGAAATCAAAAAATTGCATTTAATTAAAAATTTTTAAAAAGAACGTAACAGTTATATTCAATAAATATATAATGAAAATTTCGTGTCTCTACGTTAATAATTTACAGAAAAATTACTAGAATAACACCGTCCCCTTAAAAGCTCTTATTTTACAATGAATGCTGTTTTGATATGGAATTCAGCGGAGAGACTGGAGTTATAATAATGAAATTCGCTCATAAGAAAATTTATACCACTTTGAAACTGAGGTGGGAAATATTTGTGCAACTCCATCAGTGTGTCTCGGCCTGAGAAACAGAAACCAACCGACGGAATGAAGAATGATTGAGCGACGAATTGTATCTGACACGCGCTGATCGATCAGCCGCCTTATTGCTGGAATAAGAAGAGGGTTGTACAAAATCTATTTATTTTGAAACCTTTGACCGCCATAAGGGTTTAGCTGTCTGCTCCTGTATTATTCATGCTCTTGTAAGCATCTTTTTTGCTTGGTCAAAAATAATTTATTTCAAATCAATATATCTGTACAAAGATATAAAAAATGTGGACAAGCAAACAAGTTTGCTTAGTTATATTAACGTCTCGTTTTGAAACAACACAGGGCTATTTTGGGACGGATCTCATAATTTTGAGCCGCGGTCAGGTGACGATGACTCTAGTAGTCATAGGTATCGGGGATTCAGGGTGGCGTTGGGTCAGGTGACGAGGACGACACCTGAAAAGTCACCCCCTCGTCCAAACTTCCGCAACACATCAGGGAGGACATTTGAACCCTATGTATGATTTGGCTTGCAGCAGTCCAAACATGCGACTGATCTTCAGTGGAATCGGGCTTAGAGCCTGGAACCCTCCGGCCCTGAGGCACAGACCTTACCGCTAGGTTACCGCGGCCCGACAAGCAAACAAGGATAAAAAAAGAACAGTTATGAAATAATTCAGTGTTAGTATTCAGTAATCATGTTCATGTTTTGATTTATATTTGAAACAGTAGAACTCCTCTAAGCGTCCACACCTCTTTGGCAGTCACCCCTCTCAAAGGCCACTTTTGTTCGGCATTGGGTTTTTGGCTTAGAGGAGTTTAAGCATAATGTGTACAAAGGACCTCTATTAACGGCTACTCAAACCCTTCTGAGCGTCCGGTGTGATGTCCATTTCAACTTACAGGAAATCCATTCCTTTCATCTCTCTGAGTTTAAACCTTTTATTAAGAGGAAAGGGAAGAAAGAAAGAACGAAAAATTCACACACTCAAATACAACAGCAAGAATCAGATAGAAATTAATCTTTAATTTCCCAATGTGAAGAGAAAAGCGAATTTCGGCCTCTACTCGTAATGGGCATTGAATAGTTCATCTGTGCTTTTGAGACGCTGGTTTGGACTCTGACAAAGAAGTTGCTGATATGGATTGCGACCATAAGAAAAGGAAATTTTCAGCTGAACAGACTTTAGGAAAAATAGTTATTATTGCCCATTTCTCAACAACTACCGACGAATCGATTAGGGATTAACTTTTCTAATTGATTCTCAATAACTTTCGAAAATATTACAGCATTAAAGTCATTTTTACGCCCATCTGAAGGTACAAAAAATTACCTTTTCAGTGATATCAATTAAGTTGCACTATATTATTTCTCAATTTTTTAAAAAATATTTTTTGGCATAATTCTCAACAATACTTTTTGTTGTTGCAACGCAATTCAAAACGTTTTTATTGTTTAAACAGATATTTAATTGCCTGTTTCTCTTTCATTGTTGAAAATTGAAGTAATATTCTTATACAATTATTCGATTTGCTTGTACAACAATGATGCAGACAAAAGAGACGGGGTTATTTTAAATTCCGCCCAGCGTCACAGACATCTCAAGGCTTTTCTATTATAGATTATTTTTTTATTTACTGATGGCCCAGTAAATAAAAAAATAATTTATAACAGAAAATCCTATATATTATTCTATTAATGCCCTTGTCTCAAATCCGAAGGGCGGCGTTGGAAACGATTGTGCTAGTATGAAACGACAATGTATTGGTTTTATATAAAGAACAGAAATACCCTGGGAAAGTTGTAGAAATTCTGATCGAAAAATTAAAAGTTAGTTATGTTTTTAGGAGGTGGAAGACATGTTGGAAGTGGCAGACATATTTATTTTGTATGATGATTCTGAAATAGTGAAAATTATACCAATTCCTTAGGCAGCAATGGGGAACTTTAGAATTTTTTAAAAACACATGAAAGCCATCCGTATTTGTAAAAAAAATCATTCTAATTTCAAACATGCAAGTGAAATTTTACATAAAAATTTATTTATTTAAATATTGAGAGCGAAAGATGCACTGAAATAGCAGGAATCATGATGCAATCCGAAACGCACTCTCATTGGCCGAGTAGATTTTGACGTCACAGTTGCCTTCCTTCGCATCTCTTTCGCTACTTTTGTGCCCTGCTTTGAATCAAGGCATTTGTACCATTTACCATTTTAAAAGAGAAGTTTTTGGCTTTTCTACCATTCAACGTTCAATTTCACAATGGATATTGGTTTTGTACAAGGTAAGTCGGATAATTTGTCAAGGATTGATTCTACAATGATGGCAATATATTTCAAGAAAAATTCCGATTTTATGATGGCTGAGATACGTTTAAAAAATAAAAAAAGCATGAAAAACAGAAATGAGGAATCAATTAACACTAACTTTCGTTTTACAAAATACATAAATATAGATTTCCAAAATTAAGTGTGAAAAAGAAAGAATCCTTTTAGCTGAAACGAAAGTAAAGATCTCCCGGAAGTGGGAAATTAATTAATTCTGAAGGGTTTCCTCCTCAATGAAACAACATAAAACAAAAAATAAAATAAAATGCTGAACTTAGCTAAAAAAAACCCCTGTCATAACTCAGAATCCAAACAGTATCCCATGGTGTGTATACTAATTTGTAGACAGACAGAGTGCTTAAAAAATGAAAAACAGAACCGATGAAACAAAATTAATTCTAGCTTAACTTCTTTTTAATGTTAACCGAATTCGGCATGAAAAAAGGAAGGAAATCCTTAAACTACTATAAAAAAATCCGCTGAAAATGAAGAAATAAATTAACTGTGGTAATGCTATTAAATCATCTCGTGTGGATGAATCAGCATAAATAAATACTAGTTTATACTAATTAATACAAAATCTAGTAAAAATAACTTATATAAAGAAATACACTAAAAAATTAAAAATAATAAAACTGTAACAACTTTCGTGAATTGCAAAAGAGAGAGAGAAGAAAAGATGCGAACAAAGTATCTGTAAGTAATAAGACTTTTTTGCTGAAAAGTAAGCTTTTTTCATTATGTTAGACAATTTTTGAATTATATAAAAAAAACTACAGTGGTATCTCCCTATAACGAAATCGCTTGGTTCCAGTTGAAAAATTCGCTATAGAGAAAATTTCGTTATATGGAGCTAAGAGATTTTTGCAGTTATTTAAGTAAATGTAACAACCCTCTTAGTATGTGCGATAAGTTCAAAAATATTTAATTATGACTTTCAATTAAAATTGAAGTAATATTTATTATAAATTTGTTAAAATTATACTAATTTTTATTGTATAAATAAAATGCTCAAAAGTGTAGATAATTCACCAATTTAGAGAATAATATGTACTAGTACGGATAAACATAAAATGCGTATTGTCACAGCCGTTTGCTGTTTCCACCCCCACTCCACCCCGATTCTTGGAAGCTTGACCCGTAGAAATGTTGCTCCCTCTGTAGAAACCCAGGTCCCCACAACTGCATTACCCTTCACATAGCATTCTGTTGTTATGTGTTATCGCTGGAATGAACAATGCGAGTGATTCCAGAAACAGGCACATGTGTGCGGTTTGTTTGCACAGAAATTATCGACTTTCATCAAAAATGACAAAAATAGAAAAGATAAAGGTCTGAAAAAATTCGTTGTAGGGAGACAACCATTTCGTTATATGGAGAATATTTTGAATATTATTTAACATTCCGATTAAAAATTTCGTTATAGGGAGAAATTCGCTGTAGGAAGACTCTACTGTTCTAATTTATAATATGTTCTACTAATTTATAATATTCAAACCAGACCAAATGCGACTGATCTAGGAATTTAAGTGCTGTCATCTACAAACTCGAGATACACGATGAGATAAATTTATCCAAACTTTTCTCAACTATAATAATTGATGAGCAAACTAACTTTTGAAGACTAATTTTGATTTTAATACATTCATTGAATATAAAGAATTTATTTTGCATCAAAAATTAATTCTGCGAATTATTTTGTTGAACTACAAATGAAAACGAATTTCATTATCAACAAAGTTGTGAATTTAAACTAATTTTTAAGATATTCTTATTAATTTTCAATAGTACTGTAATTTTTTAAAAAATATAAGAAACATTCGAATATCTATTGAAAAAATTTATGCAACAAAATAACAAGAGCAATTTTTTTAAAAAAAAAAAGACTCTTAAAGAAGGTGGGGTCTTCTATAATTTTACCCTTTGAAGAGCAATGGCCCCTCAAAGGATAAAAAATAAATTCTATGTAATCAAATGGGAAAAAACTAATTAAATTTACTATTTGTTTTAACATATCTTTTTATTTGCTGCTAACCTCACCTTATACTTCTTTTAAAAACAAAAAAAGATATCGAATTCTGAATTTACTGTGCTTCATGATATACAATTTTAATAGATATAATATATATTAATAACTCATATCAAAATGATCTCCACAGACATGACGAAAGCTGCTTGATGATAATTCCGGATTTAGCTTCCGATCTCTCTTCATCACTTTACAACACTTTTTGTGAATAAGACAATTTTTTGGCGCATTGATAAATAATTTATCGGGTGCCGTTACAGTTGTATTACTACATTTAGGAACAATACGATACTTGTATCTGGCCGACATTATTTTATCTGATGCGATTGTCGGAAAATATAGAAAAAAGAGAGTCTCTATAGAGAGCGAACGGGAAGGAAGCGTGTGTATCCCCTGTCAGGCAACTGTGACGTTAGACCCATTTCGCGCCAAAATAGATCGTTTTTCTAGCGAATTCTGAGAGGCGAACTTTGATTGCAAATTCAAAAAAAAAAAAAAACTGTCTAGAATTTTTTTAAGAGTTAAGAGCTAGTTTCAGTAGAAACTATTTCGTAAAGAGGTCCTACCCTATCTCCTGTATTCTGTTGAAATATGTCAGCGCTTATTTTATTTCATTTTAAGAAGCAAATTTTTGATGACTTATGACAGAATAAATAATAAAATGAAGGAGATTTTCTTTATAACATTTTTTACTTAAATTTTTATATCTAATATGCTGTGTTTGTAAGAGAATTTGCGGATTTAATATTTCCATTTAAGGTATCGGAGCGATCAATCAGTTTCAACAGATATGAATAATTTATGTGTGGTTTGTTTCTTGCAGAGAAGGGCGAAAGAGTTGGCTTGGATGTTGGAATTATTTTTTATTATCGACGAATAAGTTGGTAAAGTTAGCAAAGTTAGTTTTGGGCTTTGAAGTAAAGATTTACTGTAACGAATTTAAGTTACACAATTTAAGAAATACAAAAGCTGTAATAATGGTAATTTTAAAATAGATTTTAAGCATTAAACCAGGCATCACATGCAAAATAACTATGAGTGATGCGAATGTATGTAAATTAAAGTTTGTGACATCTTAATTTTCTCCACTTAAATCATAAAATTTATCAGAAAAATATTTTTTCATAAATTTTACATACACACGTGAAAAAGTAATTACGAGCAAAATAAATTTCCTTTCACAAAACTTGGTCAAAAACTATCTGGACAGGTATCCTACCCTCAGATCTAAAACACGCAGAATGATGATGCTTGGCAGATTTTGACCTTGAACCCTCCCACGCATGCGCTGGAAATTGCAAGGCCGTAGCTCCTACCACTTTCGTAATAAAAAAAATGCTTGCAATGCTGTCTGTGCATTTATTATCATTATTACAACTGAAAACAGATAAACATACACAAATGGACACATTTTGCTTCATTATTATTAGAAATAACAAATGAATGGAATGAGTGGTTTTCTCTAGATTAAAGACGCAATTAAAGAGAAGAAACAAAAAGAGATCTGACGGGAAATTCATTTGTAGCTTCCTTTATTTGAGCCTGTAAGGCTATAAGAGTCTGTTTTCTTCTAGGACCTGAAATCCTCATTATTATCTGCCAGCCTATTACCTCGAGATTTATCTTGGTCGCAGCCTTACAAGAACTGCCGATCGCTAAAATTATTAACAAAGCAGTACAAAACTCAACAAACGGTAATAATCCATACAAACAATTAACGTTGTTTCAATTTAACTATAGCACAACTGAAATTTGAAAACTATACCTATTACCATCTAGAGCGGTTAAATAAAGATAATATGCAAATGGAAACGAAACGGGGTGTTTTATCCGGAAGTATAAATTTGTGGATGCTTCAAGCGCGCATGATTGTGATAACTGACATGTAAAGCTTCTATCAGTGGCCTAGTGGGGTGGGTTAAGAAACTTGAAACAGAGGAAGCAGGTCTAGGTTTGTGAGCCCTATTCAGCAACTGGTAGACCGATAGGCACTTAAACAACGAATAGAATGACAATTTTCCATGAAAGTGCTTCAGGAAGTCAACTTGACCCCAAACATTGAAGATAAGTCAAACTTTTACCTGAGGTGCTACCTATTTGCTCCACCCCTTTGACCAGCAGAAGATCATACACTTCCTCTTTGTCTTCGGTCAAAGACTCATTATAAAGGGGAGCTGGGGTCTATCAAGGTGCTCCAAGACGGCTTTGACCAGCAGAAAATCATACACCTCCCCTTTGTCGTCAGTCAAGAACTCACGATAAAGGTGAACTGGGGTGCTCTAAGGACGCTTTGACCAGCAGATCATACACCTCCCCTTTGTTGTCAGTCAAGGGCTCATGATAAAGGGGAATTGGGGTGCTCCAAGGCCGCTTTGACAAGCAGAAGATCATATACTTCCTCTTTGTTATGAATCGAAGACTTATTGACTTGGCTACATACGGTAGACCAAATGGAAATAGATAACCCCCTGCACTATCAGTTAATTATTCAAGAGCAGTATTTTATGGAAAGAGCATCATACTGCCATGCTTCTGTACAAGCTTCTTTCTGAAATATTAGCTTTATTAATTTATTGGCATCCGTCTAACAATATCGCAATTCTTTCGATTTTTGAAGGTCTAATACTATTTGAGTTTTTTGTCAATAAATTCACAACGTATTGAAATATCTTTTTACAGATAAAATGCTCCTTCTGTTGAAAAAAAGTGTTAATTTTAAATGTGACTCTGTGCTATTCCTTAAAGACAAATTGTTTAAGGCTGGGGATTTAGTCAGTCCTCCTGGGTTGAAGCCCATGTTAGAAGCACGGGTGATGAACTGGTCGGCCATTTTTCGAAATTGGCGGATGAGTGTGGGGTGGAAATTTTTATTCTTGCCCCATACTCGTATGTTTAAAAATTATGTAAGAAGAAACTAATTAAAGGTTGGAATCAATACTGGTCAAAGTCCTTTACTGATATTCGTGTAAATGAATTTATACCGAAGATGTTAATTTAATAATCGCAAATAAGTACTTAGTTTATTTCCTACTCAATTATAGAACTTTTCCTGCGTGTGTTTGCAGGTTTGACCTTCTGATTCCTAAGAAGTCTGGAACTCAGGAACCTCAGATTACTGGAACGCCCGAGTTTCTCTTTCAAATATAAGAGATACTCTCTATCTCTTTGAAAACTGCAATGACGGCCTGCATTCTTTATGGGTCGGTATAACAAAAGAAATTTCTGTTTAATTGATGGCTATTAGGAGGATTTATTAAAAGGAAATGGGTTCGGCTGAAATGAGTGTCTTAAGAAAATCTCCCAAACACATCTGGGTGAGCCACTCTAACGAACAAAGCCCACGCTTAGAGTATTCAGCCAATCATATTTAACGAAAGGGGTTGGAAATGTAGCAATGATGTTCGGGCGTATTTTGCTTGAACATGTTTGGGGCCTTTTAGTACTGAAAGAGTTAAGGTCCTAACTAGGGTTCGGATTTCGTCCGGACAGTCAAGATTTCAAGCTCAGGTCCGGACTAGTGTTCGGATCTTTAAAATGTCCGTATTTACGCAAGTGAATGTGGCGAGAGATGAATTTCGTTGCAATTCAGAAAATCTGACGTATTCGAAAAAACGGAATGAAAAGCCAATGAAAGAAAATTCATTGCTAACACTCTTAAAGTCCATTGTACATAAGAAAGTGGATGAGTCTCCTTAACCAGACCCACTTCAAACTGGAAATTAAAAGTTTTGGCAATTTTATTTTAGTTCTGTTTTCCATTATTATAATTTTGAATTACCAAACATTAATAACAAATTTTATCTTTTTTTAATTCAGACATCTTAAACGCTTTTTCACTTTTTCAAACTCTGTGCTAGTGTTATGGAAGAGAGTCGTTGGTAGGCAGCTTTTAGAATTTTAAACTATACTTTCTACCCCTCACCGGCGTGTCCGGATTTCATCTAAAAAATTTTGGTAATCCTATTAATAACCCTAACCGTTTGTGTTGTAAGCACGGTGGTGCCAACCACTGTGTTTATAACTGCATTATAACGTTTAAGATTAGTACTTCTTTTCAATAGAAGGGGTATTTCATTTGGGATAAGAAATATCATAAAATGCTATTTCTGTTGCAGAACGCCTCACTCACCCACTGAGCTGAGAAGCATGTTGTCCAAGAGCAGAGCGATGGCAACGATCAGAAGGACCAGCCTCCTGGACCCTCGGAACTTCTGCATCAGGTCCAGGATGCAGCCGGTGAACGTCTTGCCTTGCTGCGTCATCTTCTCGACTTTGGAAGTCTTTTCAAGTGCCTGTAAAAAGAGAATAGATATGTAGAAAATTGAACAAATATGTACAGTAAAACTTCGATTAACCACCACCATCCGGCCAGGGGTATGGCGGATAACCGAACAGACCGATAACAGAAATCTCTCAATACATATGTACAGAAACGGGATTTCGCTTCTGGCTTGGGGACGAAAATGAAAACAAAATCCTTTCAAAGTGAATAATATGTTCATATTGGATTTAATTTTACAAAACGATCAATATTTATTTATTTATTTATTCAAAGAAAGCACACTACAGAGATGACTCCATTTACAGAGTGCATGATGAAAGCATACAAAATCACAAGTCACAAAGTGAATTAAAACACACACACAAAAAAGTAACTGCAGAGAATACAACAGTTCCAAGCTCAAAACCTCATCAATTATAAAAAAGTAAACACATAAATGTTTTAAAATGAAAACATGCAATTACAAAAGCACCAAAAACACACCGAGGCCCCAAAAGTCCAAGCCGCACACCGTCAAAATAGAATTATGGGAAAAAAAATCACACAATATTTTTTTAAAAATGTAAAACACCAAATAAAAAAACAATAAAAAAAAGCAAGGGTCAAAAAATTCAAACACACACAAACACTAGATCAACGCATAAAAATCTTAACATGTATAGTCAAGTGTAAGAAAAGAAAAAGAAATCAGGTCATGTATATAAAAGTTGAAAACAATTCGATTTAAAAACAGTAGGAGACATATGATAAATGCCCAGTTCACCAGAGATCTTGTTAAAAGTCTTATAAAATTTATACAACGAGAACCTGTCAATATACTTAAATCTAGAATACACATTAGGAAACGAACCCTGGTTCCTCAAAGATCTGGCAGGCACAGCGAAATTTATAGCGCTCAGTATATCAGTACAATCGATCGAACCATTTATTACCTTGTAAATATGAACTTCAATACAGGAGTAATAATGTACAGAAATGTATTGTGATACTATAAACCTGCGTTACTTTTTAGACTATGACGGAGAATAGAAATTGTTACATTTAAGATTGTTAAATGTAAATAGTTTCATTTAACAGAACAGAAACTAAAGTTCTGTTAGAAGTTTACAGAAACTAAACATTTGTTACTAAACATTTTAGTAACAAATGTTATTCATCTTTCTTTCCTTTTTAGATTGAGAAACATTCCATCTTTCACAAAATGTTATGCGGAAATTATTTTATTTATTCTTTTCTGAAAGAAAAATGTCTCGTAGTCGAAGCGTGAGAAGCAAACCTAAATTGTCTACTTTACATGTGCAAAAGTGAATCAAAATTATTTAGACTCATCAAAATTGTGTACTATTCCCCCTGGTACATACTTCAATGAATAATGAACTCATCCCTAGTTGCATCTACTTGACTTACAATTGTATTCACGTTTTTCTAATGAAAATGGCGGTGAATTTGCTTTTGCAATGAAGAACATTTTAGTAACAAATGTTGATCACCTTTCTTTCCCTTTTAGAATGAGAAATATTCCATCTTTCTTAAAATTAAAATATTTTGCCATTGCTGTTTACACCATGATATGAAAGGAAGTTTAAGTAAATGTTTTAGAAAAAGACGAGACTTTAGACATTTGTGAGGTTTCTTTAAAATGAGTGTCCAAAGGAATAAATAGCTCAGAATTTCGCCATATACAAGGATTAAGTATATTAAAATCTTTCCAAAAATGAAGTTAATACATTTTTGTAAAATATAAAACAAGAGCTAAATTTCTTTGGTGATGTTTTGTAAATAAAAATTAACGAAAAACGTTTTAAAAGAGAAACAAGCAAGTTAGAAAAATATGTTAAATCAGCTTAGAAATATTTTAGATGACCTTTATTTTTTCGAAAGTCTAAAAAAATGCCATTTGCTAGTTGAAAATATTTGTATTATATTGTATTGTTTCTATTATTTATAAAAAACTATTGTAATGCGAATAAATTAAAACATTTATTCTATCAATAAAAATAAAAAATTCAAATATAACATAATTGTTTAATAATTTCGCATCGTCAAATTTGTTAGGAATGTATAATTTAGACATCAGTTCTGTTGATTTCGTTATTCCCCAGGAGAAAAAAAAGTATTTTTTCACTCGAAAGCCTAAATATCGCAGAATTCTGTTGAAGCAAATACATTCTATGTATCGAGCAACATATTGACAGCTTTATGACTCTTTTATGATCAAGAAACATCTGCAGACAAATTTTTCTTTCGTGGTCACTAAATCATGTTAAACTTCTTTAATATCTTAGTATTTGTCAGAAACAAAAAGATAGGTTATTCTGTTATGTGTTCATTTGCTTACAACAGGATCAATTTTCGTGGAACAATTTTTGCCTAAAACACACTTTCGGAAAGATGTTTAAGTTTGATAGTTTCTTTTGTAAACTAAAATTGTCGGTTTTGTTTAGTTAAATTAACGAAGCGTTTTGAAGCATATTTTTATATATATTTTGGAAGGGATTTTGAAATATTGAATAGGGCGACATCTGAGACGATGCTTTTCCTCTCCAAATTTCCACGCCACACCGGCTGGAGGACTTTTGACTTCGTCCGGTGGGTTTACGGTGAAAGCAATCCTCAAGCTGCATACTTGAAAATGACGTTTTGTTCAACGAATATTCCAGAAAACTCGAATCATAGGTAGCACGAAAAGAACAGAACTTGCACAAATTAGCAACACAAGCAGACAGCAAATCACTAATAATAGCAATAACAGCATTATCAAAAGCGTTCAGCGTGTAACAGCTGACCAATTCGCTCCGCGGACAGAACTCCGAATAGAATTTTGATCCTATCTCTATTAGGAATAGAGATATAGAGAATGTGCTAGATGAATCTATGTGACGTCACATCCTGTCGGAAAAGGTATAAAACCCCGGAGGTGCTGAGGCGAGTGATCGCCTTTGGAATGTCTTTGAATCTCTTTGGAATTTTGTTCAATTACTCCGTCCTTAGTAGAGATTTCATCAAATTCAAGCATATTCGAGAACCTTCATTTTTGTCGTCAGATTTGTCGCTAAGTCGCCAAGGTCAGGGGGCATAGGCTCGAGCTCCCCTATAGCTAGTAAGAACCTCCATAAATCTCTCTTCTCAATCATGAGACTAATATGGCAGGAAAGCGATAATACAGTTTTGTAACAATATTTGGCATGCACCTGTTCCGCGCACATGGCAGAGTTTTGGTAACGTCAAACCCAGCTAGCAAGGCTCAAGTGGCCTCTGAAATTGTTCGAGATAGAAGAATAGAGTTAATTCTTAACATTTTTTTAAAAAAATTTAATCAAATATAATCACAATAAATCTATGAAAGCACTGCGAAAGAAGTGTGATATAAGAATCCGGAGGATCGCATGTTCGATCTTCAAGTTTTTTAAAACTCGTTTTAAATGCATAATTTGACCTGCCAGATGTAATGGCTCTAGGTCCGATGGTTTGCCATGTAGAGCGTTCTGAGCGATTTTTGCATTACACATGTCGCATGACGCGATTTATAGATAGTATTCAGAATTTCTAAAATTCTTATGCCGCCTATGTAACATATACATAATTTTTAATATTCAAAAATTGAATTGCTCACTGAAGAAACTTAAATTATATGTTTTAGGAAGAAGTCACTAGCATATTTTTGAGAATCTGTAAGTAAGTTAATTTTCAAAACATATAAATGGAGAACTGAAATTCAGCCACGAAATAATTTTTCGTAATTTTACTTTTATTTAAATGGCTGTGGGGATTAAAAACTCTTATATATATTTTTTGAAAATTATTCAGAGAGTAAATCCTAAAGAGAATGTGCCGTTTAGATCTGACAATTTATACATGCTAGTTAAATCACAGTAGACGGTTGCTTTTAAACTCTGGACGAGTCCATTTTCGAATTGCCCCCTTGACAATCGAATTGCCCACTTGAAAATCGAATTGCCCCCCTTGACAATCGAATTGCCTTCCAGTGGGGTGTGGGTTTCACGTTGGGAAGCACTGGTCTAAGGGTGTCGAAGACTCGCTAATTGGAAACTCGATTAACAATCCCACGTGAAGACATTAACATGTTTTCTCGACTCAAAAGCCCATTATTGGTCTCACATAGAAGATTGGAGAGTAGATCGTCGGCTCAAGTATCTTCTTTATCATCTGGCTACTTTAAGAAGGATTCGATTATTCTAGAATAGGAAGGGCCCGGTGGCCTGGTGGTAAAGTCTCGCCTTCCGGGCTGGAGGGCTCCAGGCTCGAAACCCGATTCCAATGAAGATTCATCCTGTATGTGAGCCTGGCGCCCCCCAAATCCGACTTCACGGATCAAATGTCCTCCCGCTGGTGTGACGGGAAAGCTTGGACAGCGGGGCATCAGCCGAAGCATCGCCCTCGTCATCCGACAGCGGTTCCAAATTACGAGTTCCGTTCCAAAATAGCCATCGTGTCGCTTCTAAATGGGACGTTAATATAACTAAGCTGTTCCATAATAAATATCACATTGTATCAAATAAAATCATATGCATAAAAATTAGCTTCTTCTGCTTATTGCATTTGGATATTTAAACTATCTGACTTCAAAATTCAATTTATGTTAAAAAGCATTTTTATTTTAGATTTTTTCCTAAAGCTGAAAACAAGAGATAAATTTACCGAATATATTAAATTGATATATATTATGCTATACTGTTATATAGGATTCTAAATGTATGGATAAATAATAATTAATGGTCCCGTATAAAGGTTTAGTTATATTTACGCTTAATATGATTTCCAGAACTATAACATAAATACAAGGTGCGTTCGAAAAGTTCGGTGAATGGTCCCATAGTTGAATAACCGCGCTGGTTCGGATGCTGCGCTCACGCTGACACAGTGAGAGACATGGCAACTAGTGCCCCCTAGCGTTCAAATCACGACAGTTAAGCGGAAGTGCGCGCTACGACCAATTTAAAGAGTGAGTGAGAGAAGGCCCGTCACTGCGACATGGAGCAACGCGTGAATATCAAGTTTTGCTTCAAATTGGGCAAAACGGCGACGGAGACACACGAAATGTTAGTGAAAGTGCACGGTGTGGACGCAATGAGTAAAAAGTGTGTTTTTGAGTGGTTTAAACGCTTTAGAGACGGAAAGGAAGATGTCAAAGATGAGCCGCGTTCGGGTCGACCACCAATAAGCACAACTCCAGACAACGTTGAACGAGTGCGACGGATGCTTGCGGATTATCGACGGCTGTCTTTGAGAATGATAGCAGAAGAATTGAAGATAAGCCTAGACAGTGTGAGTAACATTATTCACGAACATTTGCAAAAGCGTAAGAAAAGGGTCTAAGGGTCTACGCTTTTCCGACATTGCGCAGGTCCAGCAACGTGTGACAGCGGTGCTTCGAGCGATACCGAAAGAAGTGTTTGCTGACAGTTTCCAGCAGCTGTACAACCGATGTCAAAAGTGTATTGTAGCTAATGGTGATTACTTTGAATGCGAGTAAAGGTATTTTGTTTGTATACATTGTTTCCTTTATTTTATGAGACCATTCACCGAACTTTTCGAACGCACCTTGTATTATCACCAATTTACAGCCTGGTAATAATATACACTAAGCACAGTCTATACGTTTCCCATTTATACGTCGTTTCATCACAGTCCCGGTTCGTTCCTATCTAATGCAATGTAAAGTACTGTGGGCCACCAGCCGAGTACCTGTAGGTGGCGCTGCCACCGCCAGTGACGTCAGAGTATCAAGCTGCCGAGAAGAGTAGAGACGACGAGGCGGTACAAGACACATGTCCGACGTTGGGTTTTTTCCGGTCAAGGACTAAAGAAGACGATGGGCCATCCAAAAGCCTTTTAATGACGAACTGCTTCGATGTACATAGTTTTGATTGTAAATAATACTTCTTAAAAATGTAATATTAATTCTGCATAATATAATAATTAGTTAAAATTAACGAGTACTTATTTATATGGAACCCAACACTAAGCCTGCCTGATGGCCGCCTACAGTACTTCGTTCATACGACGCAAAGCTTCGGTTATGCGTCGTTTTCTAAGTAAAGGTTGGCAGAAAATTCGCGAATTTTCTGCCTCGGTATTTATTTTTCCGTTCCTATTGAGGGAGAAACATTTACTAGAAAGCAAGAGGGAAGGACTTAGAAGAATGCGAAGAACTTACTCTACCTTCTCTTAAAGACGAATTGATTCCATTGGAAAATGAACTTATTTCGTTTGTTAAAACACTAATGAAAAAAACATTCAGTAAACTTAATTCGATTCATAATGTTGTACTAAATTGGTACTCACAGACAATCAGCACGTCAGTTGACATTTCAAGATTTTTTTAATTAAATCCCTATCTGAAGACATACGAATCGTATAAAGTAAGAAATGCAAAGGTATGAATTTTCTAAATTTCATGATAAATGTTTCGTTTTAAAATTTTAATATCGCTTCCAATACCGTGTAGTAATATACCAGTATTATCTTTAAAAAATCAAAGTTATTACGTTTGAATGTATTGGCATTAGTAGCATTAAATTTATTATGTTCAAAATTGCTTGGTAAAATTTCGATTATACGTCTTTTCATTTATACGTCGTTTTATTCAGTCCCTTGAAAGACGAATAAACGGTGCTTTACTATATAATATTTCAGTTAAACAAGTGCCAGTAAGATAAAAGAAAGTGTCAGTATCAGACACTTTTTGTTATAGAGAAAAAGCGTAAAAGAAAGAAATGATCGAGAACATTGATTTGTTTTGATTGGATGTTCGATATTCACACGGAACACAATAGACAGATTCGGAAAAAGAATGCATCTGATTGTTGCATTCTTCACCGCACCAGGACAACCGACCGGATATCGTTTGATGACATTAAGTATTCTCTGGGTTTCTGGATCGTCTGTTGAAACATTCCAGGATGTTGTTGCTACGCAGTGTCGTGCGCCATTCATTAAAATGGGTCTCTCTCCCATTTAAATTGATATTGTCTCTTGTTTCTCTTATCTTCTGCGGTGGAATGTGATTGCAGTTTTTGCCTCTTTTTTCTTCCTCTGTGTTGATAAGAGGAGAGAAAAACTTAATTTTAGAGATGAGTTGAGTTGATATGAAAATCTTTCAGCAAGCGGCTTTTTGGAATGCGATTGCAGAACATTTTTCTTTTATTCTTCCATTCTTTTGGTAGAAAAAAAAAGGATTTGAGGAGAAAATGGCGCGATAAAAAGTTCTTATCGTTTTTTTCTGCAAAATTTTATTAGGTTATGTTTTTTTTCCCTTAGTATGAATATGCTTTTAATTGTAGATTCGAGAAATTAGTTATGCATATAATGAGAAGTCTTTACGAATTTTAACTTTATATCCAATTGTTTAAGATGCCGATGCATTTAAAATCCTAATTTTGTCTTTTTTTTAAATTTTAATCCTCAGTTTTGTTCGAAGGAATTAATTCCGATTTTCTAGACCATTAAAATATATTGAAATATAATAAAAGTAAGAATTTGTTCTGCTTCGGCAAAAGAACTGCAATTAAAAGAAACGTATAATTGATT
The DNA here is from genome assembly GCA_013235015.1 of Araneus ventricosus. Classification (NCBI taxonomy): domain Eukaryota; kingdom Metazoa; phylum Arthropoda; class Arachnida; order Araneae; family Araneidae; genus Araneus; species Araneus ventricosus. The sequence goes on along the minus strand of BGPR01005901.1, from coordinate 7,169 downwards.
TGAAATGAAAATGTTTATCTGAATACTTATCCTTTTTTATAAGGCACAGCTTACATTTCAAGTAATTATAGTCCTAACTTGTGTTAAAAAGTTTTGCTGGCGTATTTATAACAATGAAAGTTAAGGACAAAATTTTCCAAATATATGTAAAATCTCAAAGAAAACGATGTACGGTTAATTAACTTTTGACTTCTCTTATCAATATACTAAGTAAAAAAACAAGAATGGTATACAGCAACTTCAATTTGCAGAATTCCTCATTTGTTTAAACAGTATGAATGAGAGTAGTATTTAAATAGCATTCATTGTTGAGCATTATTTCTCTTTCTAAAGGAACGAAAGTTCAATTTTGGTAAAGAATAGAAAACACGTTAGAAAATGCATTTCTGTCATTTAACAATCAACACACTGATGTCAAATTTTTTGAAATTTCAAAGACGAAGAAAAACTGAATTTTCGCAACCAATACGAATCTTTCTCACTTTAACATCCGATATGAATATCGAGAACGTATGATCCTGCAAAGAGTGAAATTTTCAGAATTATTCGTTATTGGCTAAGAAAAAATTCAGTTTTATTTCCTCTTTGAAATTTCAAAAAATTGAGAGATAGGTGGTGCTGTATGTTGCCGGACGATTTGATGGTATGCAAAAGAGATCCTCCTATTAATTGCAAATAATCAAATGTGCTAAATGAAGCAAGATTTGAATAGTTCATTTGATGCTTTTTTTTTCAATTAAACGAAGGCTAGAATTCAGTTCTGGAAAGCTGTACTTCTTTTTTCCTCACCCAGATTGCAAAGTTTTAATGCAAGAAAGTACCACCACACAATTTCTTCTTGTTGACAACCAAATAAGAAGATCTAAGCATTGATCCTGACATATAGATATAGTACAAGTCAATAAAATCCAAGCAACCCTTTATAAGGCAGTGGAAAGTATACCGCCAATTATTCATCAATTTTAAATGCAATTTTAAGGTTATGTAGGTTTTAGCTAAATTATAATTAAAAACATCCAAATGTTCAATTTATTATCTCAAACATAACCAGTGTCTTCACTATTAATTAATCATTAATTATTTAATTAATTAATAAAAAATTAATGTCATCCAATAAGCTAAAGGAATTTCTTTTCTTAAATTAACTTCAATCCCAGTTGTTATATAACAATTATTACTGAAAAAATGGCTCTTTCTGCTGTCCATTTTGCCATTTGCTCTTGTTTCCTTTAAAGGTTCAGCACGGAACGACAATAACATGAATCGCATTTCTGCACTCGGTTTTGAAGATAAACAAAGAAGAACATAGAAAAAACACCTCTGGGATCAATTGTAAAAGTAGAAATTTTCTTAATTGACAATTTGAATCGCGTTTTCGTCCGAAAATAACGAACTTTTTCTACACAAAGCGGCAATGAATTCAATCCACACCGTTTGAGTGGTGCAATCATTAAGATAAAAATACCATCTGCTTATAAGAGCACCTGGATCTCAGCTAGCGATTATCCGATCGTTTTAAGAGAATTGAATTGGGCTGTTTTTCAATGATTCGTTAACAGACCATTCTTGAAGGTATTGATTCCTTAGCAAGGTTTTTTTTCAGCAATATATCCGGTATGCGGTTTCTTGTTGCAATTAATTGCGAAAGCAAACGATTTGAAATTAAGAATTATGATACGGTCGCCAAATTTGTCTTTTTTTTCAAACGACAACTCATCATATAATCGAGAAACAATGGAACGCAAAATGAATTGTTATGGCCATCTTAAATTTGGAGGAAGTACATGAACTTAAGTATTTTTAAAATTTCATTTTTAATTATAATTATTTCTTTTAAGTCTTTTCATATTTTTCTACAATTCATTATTAAAAATCTTTTATCTGTTTTGGAAATTCGTGGCTTAAATTTTTCAAAACTCTGTCATATAGTTTCCTCTGATATAAAATAAAATTTAATTAAATTCATATATTAACTGATAATTAAATTCTGTAAATATTAAATTTTGTTTTCTCACAATGATGAACAAACTTTCAGAAATCCAGAAAGCATATAAGAGAATGTGAATAGCAAATCGATTACAAAATTCCATCCTTACAAACATGAAAAAAGTCATGTTAAATAAAAGAGCAGCAATCTTCAGCACACAGACTGGAAAAATTAGGTTAGTCAATAATTTTTTCTCACTAACACTGAAATTTCGATATACGTTTATGTAATTCTTATATCATTTTCGACCTTAATCATGAGCTAAATTTCAAGCAAATTGCGAACGAAAATGTTTCTGAACTAAAAACTATTGATTGCGAAGTTTCACTTTAAAATAAAAAATCCCAGTCGGCAAAGCCGGAAGGCAAAAGGTGATTCCTTTAGTCCGATATATAAGCAAAAGAACATTTCACCCTCTATTTCATATATGATTAATCAACTGAAAATTAGTTAAAAAAAAAATCCCTCACGGCAAGCCGGAAGGCAAAGGTAGATTCTTTAGTCCGAGATATGTTAATCATTTCACCCTCTATTTTCACAGGATTAATCAATTATAAAATTAGTAAAAAAATCCCCGTCGGCAAGCCGGAAGGCAAAAGGTAGATTCCTTTTGTTTGGAGATATAAGAAAAAGAACATTTCTTGTCCCTATTTTCATTATGGTTGCTTCAAGAATTAAAGAGGTGGAAGAGGACTGCAATGATGAGATTCTTTCAAACAAAGGTGTAACATGCATAGTTAAAAAGGCAATTTTAATTCAAGGGGATCACATCTCAGCTCATAACTTCTAAGCAATTGCAAAATATAGAAAAAAAAACTTTATGTACAATGATTGTTCGTTATGATAAGGCGATAATCTTAATTTTGAATTTTATCTTATCTTCACCAAAGGAATATGGGGAAATGAAAATTTCAACACCTACCATTTCCACCCCCCCCTTTAAGTTAGATAGCCCATCTACGAACTCGATCGAGATTTTCACTATTTCTACAACATGTCCTGCCGGTTAAAAGTAAAATTAAAATTACTTCCAGTTATCGTGTTCACAAGATAGCAAAAGCGTTATATATGTATATAAACTTTTGAACGAAGGGTGGTTTTGGGTTGGTTCTAGGGTCATGATCGGTGAAGATTCGTAGAAGTCGTGTCATAAGAACCATTGCAATAGTAGAGTTCCCAAGGAATTACCTAACAGTGAATCGAAAAATCTATCAGTAGTTTTAACTGTCGTTAAATGGTTAGATTATTAGGTATGTTTCTGTTATTTGTGGAACATCAAGACCATTGAGAGGTTCCCCGGACGTTAAAGAAGTCAGTACTGTTGAAGACTCCAAGCTGATTAAAACCTCTGTTGTACATTATCATATCAAAGCTGGACCTTTTGTGTATCCTTATAATTTCATTTGGGTCTTTTTTTATAAGACTGAATGAATTTCTGACATGAATATAAAAGTAAATTCTTTAACATTGCAAACAAAGGATTGGCTGATAATACAATCTCACCAATAAAACATGGATGGGTAACATATTAAAAATCGGAAAAGAAGCAAAAAACTAAAAGAACAAGAATAACAAACACACACAATGTATCCGGTACGCATATACGCAGCAGTTTCCATGGAATGCAGCGGACAATAATACAAAAAATTAATTAACAGAGCAATACAACCGAACGAAGTACAATGA
>BGPR01005900.1:70219-87169 GCA_013235015.1 Araneus ventricosus | reverse complement strand
CACGATTAGTAGCCATTGAGCTACGGACGGGAAAGTTTTCTGACTAATATTGTCTCATATGAACAAATCTTTTTGTCCTTATCCATTCAATTTGACCAGAAAGTTCAATGATTAAGTAAGTCTGGTAATTTAGGGAAATAATATGTGTTGTGTTGCGAAAATGAGGAAAAATAAAATTTCAGAATCGTTCGAAATTCAATTAATAATTTAAATAACAAATTGAAAATGCAACGTTAAAATGCTGAATTGTGTCACAAAGAAATATTTTATACGAATGTCAACAATTTTTTTGAAGTCTTGTAATTAATTTTTCCAGGGAAATAATTTGTAAGCTTCGCGAAAATAAGGAAAATAAAATTTCAAAAATCGTTCTGAAATTCAATTAATTTAAAAAAAACAAATTGAAATGCAACGCTAAAATAAAGCTGAATTCAGCCGCTAAAGAAATATTTTTATACGAATGTGTTTCAAGTCAATTTTTTTGAAGTCTTGTAATTAATTTAGGGAAATAATTTGTTGCGAAAATAAGGAAAAATAAAATTTCAAAATCGTTCGAAATTCAATTAATAATTTAAAAAAAAACAAATTGAAATGCAACGTTAAAATAAACTAGCCAAGCAAAGAAATATTTTATACTAGGTAACGTTCTGTCAATTTTGAAGTCTTGTAATTAATTTAGGGAAATAATTTGTGTTTTGTTGCGAAAATAAGGAAAAATAAAATTTCAAAATCGTTCGAAATTCAATAGCAATTAACGTACAACTGAACGTGAAGTAAATGAACTCTTCGTTTTCTCGAGTCATCATTTCTCTCCTAGCGCCATCTAGGGACGCTATTATAAAGTATTGAAGATTCTGTTTTATGGGTGAAACTATTCTAAATGTCTGTGTGAAGCATCAAAGATTGAAAAGAGAAGCGCAAAAGAGAGTAGTAACACTCTAACAATTTCTTTCTTTAATATTTGTTTTTAAAATAGAGACTTAAGCAAATTTTTGACATATGGCTCACTATATTTATTGATTAATTTATCCTCTTCGTACTGTTTTAATAATAAAATTGGGATTTTTTTCTCCTTAACTTTCTCGTGCACGTCAACATCATTTTTATAGCATGAGGTCAAAAATTATTGTACTGAGTGTTAAGAAACTTCGACTGCTCTCAATAAAAAATGTTCTGTAAATGACGATTTGCCACAGTTTAGTAATTCTCACTCTTCAACCCTTTCAAGTTCACTACATGTTTCGTTTTGAAAATTACTAAGTTTGTTTCAAAAATGAGAATTAGACATGCAGCTGATCATAAAAATGTAAAGGAAAAAAATTACCCGTTTTTATTTTGAAGAAATTTGTAATTTCATATTGAAACCAATGAACGGTAACGGGCTATTTTTCTTCCGAATAAGTTATCATAGAAATGCTATTTAAATTATGTATTTAAATAGCATTAAATAAGTGAGTAATCAGGATATTCCACTTTCATAAAATTCATTATTACTTTCAAAGATTCAATTTAAAAATTATCAGTTTATGCAAGAGCCCTCATCATCTTGTTTCTCTTAAAGATCAAAAGCAATTTAGCTCTTGCAATGCCAATATCTTTGCGAATACTAACGGCATTGAATTGGAATTTTTATATAAGTTGCACTTTATATCTGGCTCTTAAGTCATTGTAGAAAAATTACGCTACGTTTCGCCCATGAGCCGTAAAAAAATTGCTCAATGTGTGGTTTCACTGCGAAACCAATGAACTCGAAAGTGTTAATTATGATGAATACTCTTTAATTATTCTTCTCACTCTTTCCTTACGATGATTTTAGGTAATTTTTTTTTGGTAATAATTTAGGAAACTATTAGCCGAAAAAAACATTTTTTTCCCACCAAGTTGAACTTCGAAAAAAAAAAAAATTTTTTTTTCAACGATGTTAGTTTGATTGGTGAATTAATTTTTTTCTCTAATTCTGCTGTAAACAATAGAATACAAGAGAGAACAAATTCTTCACATTATGTTCAGCAGTTATACGCACATAGGTTGAATTTTTGCGCTTTATGCACAATTTTATAATCCGCTTGAATGAAAATAATGTTGAAAACATAAATCCGACTTATGGCCTGTCAATCGGAATATCTCGGTCGTAAGTCGAGGAAACCTTGAAGTTTATTTTGTGGGCACTTTCGAAATCATGTCGCGAACTGATTTCTGTTTACTTCTTAACCACTTGTTCTCTTGGTGGTATTTTGTAACACATCAGCTAGAAGGGATGGGAAAAACTACCGGTTTAAACCGAAAACCGTTTTTTTGTTTTGGTTAACCGGTTTTTTTCGGTTATTTTTTTAAAATCCACAAACTGGGGGAAAAACCGGGTCTGAAGATAGGCTCGATTTTAAGTTCGACTAGACTAAAATTTACCAAGTTATAAGCTTTGAATTTCATCATCTTAGGCCAATCACCAACAACCACTCCCTCGAGGCGTCTGTTGGTTGGCGGATTACTGAAAGAGTCTTTATGAACAGATAAATATTGGCCAATGGATTGATTTCCTACAAAAACAGTACCAATAAAAAATTTTGTCTTGTAAACGGCGTCTGTTTTTTGTAGCCAAAAAATATTTATCTTTAGTCGGAAGTTCTCTGGAGTCCCACAGTGGTGAAATATACGAAAAAGTTGGCCAAAATTGTTAAATATTAAAAATATATAATTATTTGTATTAAGAATTTTAGGATATGTTGGATAGACGTAAATATTAAGAAATTCTCAATTAATGAAGAGATTCATGGACAATTAAACAGTTATTACGCTATAATCAGTAGAAAAATGAATAAAATAGCATCAGCTAACTTCCGCGCGTATGCAGTATTGCCTTCATTCAAGGATTAGCTTATCAACCACGAGACCTATTTACTATTTAAACTTATCTTGGATTCTTTTTTTGATCTTTAAACATTGTTTTTAAGCTCACCCCCTCCCCCGCGTTTGCGATTTGCTTAACGTAAGTCTATATGGAAAATATAAAAAGCGCTAGAATTTAATCCGCAATCTAGCGTGGATAGTCCTAACTCTATATGGTTTTCAATTACTGCTTTAGACAAAACTTTAAGCTATGATTAAACTGTTTGCTTGTTGTTGAACACAAATTACATCTTTGGTTCGCTGAGCATTCGTAATATCGTTTGCTGTTATGACTAATTAAAAATTTTGTCAGAGTTTTCATGTCTGTCGGATTGAAATCAGTTTTCTGGTTTGTGACATATACAGCTTCTTATTTTTGAAATTGTGTCAATTTCTGAACGAACTGGAGTCGTACTGGTCTACAATATCAAGAAGACGGCCGTGAATAATCCAGAATACAGTATGCTGTTGTTCATCTCGATTCCGCAAAAAATTAATTTACTGGAACAGGAGTTATTCAAATTGTTTCGAGAAACTGTCAAAATCTCATTTACTAATTAAAAAATATCGTCCTCGAAGGATAAAAAACTATCTTATAAAGATTTAATCAGATGGTTTAGAATTTAACTAAGCAAGTCTTGTAAAGCCACTTGTGCTGAAGCTTCAGTTACAGAACAATTTTCCAACGCATCTTTTTACTTTCTCGCGTACGATGTACACAAAGAGAAAGTATTGTAATCGTCAACAAATTCGAACTCGAGATTTTGACGGATCTCCACGTTTTAGACCTCCCTGAGTCCGAAAAACACAATTTGGGAATTGTGTCTGTCTGTCTGTGAACACGATAACTCGAAAACTATTAGAGCTACGGGGATGAAATTTGGTATGTGGTCTTTACACATAGTTTGTATGCTTCTATCAAATTTTGGACAACATCCGTCAACGAGAAGTCTGTCTGTCTGTATGTCCGAAGTCATGTGAACACTATAACTCAAAAACTTGAATAGCTAGATGGATAAAATTTGGTACACAGTTTTATCGTCGTGATTGTAGGTCCGTATAAAATTTTGGACCAAATTCGTCAACGGGTTGACTGTCTGTCGGTCTGTATTATTTACCATTGAAACCAATCCTCTCTCTCCACACGCATGCGTACTTCTGTGCTCGCGAAAGGAGCGATTACGTCAGTTTGTCCTTGAGACGGCAAGAGCAGTGTGCGACAGATGCGTTTTAATCGGTACGCATCTCTTTAAATTCTTTGCCTAGATATTTTTCAATCACTATAATGAAAAATCTTCTGATAGTCATTGGGTTCTGGATAACAGTAGGTTCGAATTTTTTTAGCCACGCGGGGGAAGGAGAAAATGCACCTTTTGGGGAAAGTATACGAGAAAGTTTAGGGGAGAACACTCCCGCTGGTTATCTTTTATTATGGCTTCAAAATTAGCGCACCAAGTGGAACTTTCTTCAAGAGCACTATTTCATGTATTGTATTCTTTTATTTTTTAAAAAAAATTGCAAAGAATCAGTAGGGGAAAGGCCTTGTCTTCCTATATTGTATATATTTTTGACTCTCAAATACCAAGATTTTTATCATTTCAGTGTGTCCCTTTATTCTCCGTTTCGTTTGAGCGGCATGCATTATGCTCTTTCTGCATCTGTTTTCTCTCGCTTGCTCTCTCTATTCTTCCGTTTCCCCTCCTAGAATTCGTTCGTTGCTGTCTTCAAAAGCTTTTAATGGCACATTTTAAGGACGCATGTTTTTTAAAAAAACCAGCAGGAGTGGCCTCCCCTAAACTTTCTCGTATACTTCCCCAAAACGGTGCTGTTTCCCCTCCCACCGCATGGATAAATTAGCGGACCACATACCAAATTTCAATTATCTAATGTAAGTTACTAAAAGATTTGCACACATCTAAGCGGCCTTTTAGCTTGCCAGCAATATCTCCGATCTGATTGTTACAAATTTACTACCGATAGCTGTAGTTGAAAATATCATGCACATTGGCAGAGTGCTTAAGAAATTAAAAAAGCATGAAGAACAGAACTGATGAATCAATTGACACTAATTTTGGTTTGTTACTTTATAACTTTACTTTTAACAACTACTTTCGTTCTGTCAGAGTAGAAATAATGCAAAATCCGCTCGGAAAAAAAAATGCATTACGAAATATACAAAATAAAACTAACCGCAATTCAAATATGCAACTCTTATTGAGAAAATGTTTCGGCGTGAAAGAAAAATTAAAAGGAAACACTCCATAATTAATTCACTTTTATTCGAGAAGAATTTGAAACTGAGCCAAGACAGACCGTATTACGGGAACAATAGTAACCAGTACGCATGAGTGTGGAGATAACGGATTCTCTTCAAAAGTACGGACCGACAGACAATCAACCCTTTGACGGATTTGTCCCAAAATTTTATACGGACCTACATTCATGACGATAAAACTGTGCATAAAATTTTATCCATCTGGCTTTTCAAGTTTTTGAGTTATAGCGTTCGCATGACCTCGAACATAAGATAGACGGATTTTGTCCAAAATTTGATAGAAACCTACAAATTATGTTTAAAGACCACATACCAAATTTCATCCCTGTAGGTCTAATAGTTTTCGAGTTATCATGTTCACAGACAGACAGACAGACATAATTCCAAAATTGTGTTTTTCGGATTCAGGGAGGTCTAAAACGTGGAGATTCGTCAAAATCTCGAGTTCGAATTCTTTGACGATTACAATACTTTCTTTTTGTATACTTCGTATACGAGAAAGTAAAAAACCAGTTTATTCCAATTGATTGGTAATCTGAAATTAGCTTCGATAATTTTCTTTTTTTCGGAGTCTAGTAGTTCGCTATAAGCATATAAAACCACGCAAACTTTAGAAAGAAAATGCTTGTTCCGGGCAAATTTGTTCTTAGAAGAATTATTTTTATAAAATGTATCAATTATCGTCGAATAATTGATAGTAATGCAACCGATGTTATCCCTAACAGAACATGCATAGCAAAATTTGATTTGTATAGTTGCTAATGCAATAAAACAACAAAAAAATTAAAAGTAACAAAAAGTAGCACGAAAATTTGTTTTAAATAGAGAGCTACTAATATAAGCTTTATTTAAAATTATTTATAATACCAGAATTCCTTGGAATCCTACACTTTTCCTCCTATGATTCTATTAGAACACATCAAAAATTCTTTTGCATTTAAAAAACGAGATTTTATTTAAATAAAACTGTTTGTTTCCTATGAATATGGGTTAAAAAGTCCGCTCGTACCTTATTGACTAAGTTTCAGTGGCGAATCCAGGGGAGGGGCTATGGGGCTGCAGCCCCCCCCAGAGCTAAACCAAAATTCTTGATTTAATTTAAAATCACTACAACTGTTTGATCTTAATTTTAATTTTAAAAGAATAGTAATAAAATCGAGACAACATTGCTTTCTGACATGACAGGGTCATTTCCTACTTTTCTAGTCATTCCACACGCACTTGTAGCGTTGGCGCGGTCGAAAACATTTTTTGGTCAGCTATTTCATTGTGTTTTTTATTAAATTATCGAAAGTATTGTAGTGTTCTTTATTATTCTTACTGTCAGGAGAGGAAAGCCTGTAAAGTTAAAGTGTTTTCGTTTATATAAGCCATGAGATTTGACATTCGTCGCTACGATACAAAATTTCCTCAGCCCCCTCCGGACCCGAATCCTGGATTCGCCACTGCTAAGTTCCATATCGAAAACAAGCCACTAGATGAAATCGAACATAAAATAAAATATAGAAAACTTTGATACGAATGTAGAAACACTTTCAGCTTTGAAAAGAATTCAGAAATTTACCGAAGTGCTATGGCAGCTTGCATGTCGTTAACATGTCGAAAAGTACACAAAAAGAAGCGCAATACATTAGACTATCAATATATTTAAGTTTTACGGCTTTACCAATAAGTTTTTAAAAGCCCTTTTTGACCAGCTATTTCTCATTTTTCACCACTGTGTGTCCGAAGGATTAGTATCTACGTTGAATGATGTTGTTTCCGATGAGAGGTGTCGACTCACGGATCAACACATTGCTGAAAGAGTCTTTATGAGCAGATTAGATGATAAATAGTAGCCAATGAACTGATTTCTTGTGAAAACAATGTTAATAAAAAATTTTGTCTGCGATACTTACTTATTGCAATAATTACTCATTTAGTATTATTACATATTGTATTAATTACTTATGTATAATCAGTACTTATTACATTAATTAATTATTGTATTAATACTTAAGGGAAGTGGGTGTAAGAGTAAGCAGGGATTTTTTCTCCTGTTGGCAACAGTGCAAGCAGAGCGAGTATGATCAACACGTGTGTTTTTAGCTCTCTCAAGAGACCGCCATTATTATTTTCATCCTTGCTGTCTTTTATTTATCAGGTAAGATATGATTTTGTTATGTTAGCATGTAATTTTCCTTTGAAGAAATCTTAGTTTTTTTGTAAATAAAGGACTAATGCTTGCTTTCTAAGTAAAGATTATTATGAGGTTTGCTCTCTTCCGAACAACGTGGCCACGTTAGAATTTAACTTTAGTGAATGTTAGGGCCATGTATGGACGATTTATAGAAGCAATACATCGACGGATAAGAGTAAGCACAGACCAGATATGCGCACATGATGAAAGTTGCTTTCGAGTATGCTGATGTGACTGGAGTTGCTGGTAGATTTAATAATGAGAGGAAAGCAGCTGATAAAGACTGGTTAAAATCATTTTGTAAATGGTATAATCTTTCTGTTCGAAATCCAGAGCAGTGCAGTGTCGTTAGAGCAATGGGTTTCAACAAAGTGCAAGTGACATGGTTCTATAATAATCTGAAGAGCTGTTGTTTGGAGAAAAAGTTTCCTGCCCATAGAAAATTCAATATGGATGAGACTGTTATATCAACAGTCCCCCATTAGAACACCGAAGGCGATAACACCAAAAGGCAAAAAGATTGTTTGTAAAATTTCTAATGCAGAAAGAGGTCAAACAGTCACTGCTATATGCTGCATACAGGAGTTTTCGTGCCGCCTGCATTGATTCTTCTTAGAAAGAGAATGGATCCTCTTTTGCACAAAGATGAACCCAATGGAAATTTGGCCTCGATCGGCGACACTGGTTACATGAATTCACATTTGTTCATTGACTGGCTGAAACATTTTTTTCAGGCATGCTAAACCGTCTGCAGAAGAGCCTGTTCTATTAATAGCAGATAACCACACATTCCACTGCTAACTACCTGCAGTTTTGTTTTATCGAGAGACTCATATAACGTTTCTTACTCTTCCATCACATGCAAGTCATGTGCTACAGCCGTTGGATAATTGTTTCTTTGTCCCTTTGAAAGCTTTATACTCATCTGAAGCTGAAAAATGGCTCATACAAAATCCAGGAAAAGTAATAACACTGTACGAAGTTTCAGGGATTTTTCAAAAAGCTTATAGCGCCACAGCCGGGGTTCAACTCGAAGAAAAAGCTTTGCGAGTTACAGGTATTGAGCCATACAACTCTGAAATTATAAGTGAGGATTGCTATTCTCCTTCAATAGCAGCTAACTTTAGCACCTTTGGATAACGATTGCACAGTTGCAGTTGCACCTGAAGAGAATGAAGTCTCGCCTTCCACTTCTCAGATAGATGTCAGTATCCAGTCAATCGTGCCACTTCCTCGACATGAACAACGAGTAGCTAAAAAGGAAAAGAAAATCTCAAAAATCTGAGATCATAACTTCGTCTCCATTCAAAAATTTGTTAGAGAAAAACGAAAAGGAAAAGGTATAATTAGAAGAAGCAAAGGCCAATCGAGCTCTTAAGAATAATAAAAATGGTGACAAAACGAAGAAAGGAAAAACCCTGAAAACAAAGAAAAAACTCATTATGAATTCTATCGAAAACCCAGTTCCCTCAACAAGTTCGGCAAATAATGAGGGGACAATGTGCCCAGGCTGCTAATAAACATATGACGAAGATTTGATGCAGTGTGGATTATGTAAGGAGTGGTGGCATGAGGAATGTTCTGGATACGAAGGCAGTGGAGCATTTCTATGCGACTACTGCTAAATTTTCAGGTGCGTACTCTTGGCCTCACGTCCTGCGTACTCTTACCCGCCACGTCGGGTAAGAGTACGCATTTGGCATTTTTTTCTTTGCGATTCGTAATATATATTTTTTAAAGCTAAAATTTTCATTTTTTGTACCCTTATTTCCAAGTTACTAAACTATGATTCAGTATATTTTCGAGGCTCTAACTTTTCAATTCTCATTTTTATAACGAAAAATCCACTAGGTGCGTACTCTTACCCTCCTTTCCCTTACTTATTGTATATTATTATTAATAAAACATTCTGTCCACAAACGTTAACTTTCTTTATAAAAAACACCGAAAACCTGTTTTTTCAAAAACCGGTCATTTTGAGCGGTTTTAACCGCCAGATTAAACTGGAGGTGAAAAAAAACCTGTTTTTTTGCAATAGCCGCCATCCCTACTAGCTAGTGTGTCTCTATTTGTGACCCAAGTGTAGTTAAGTTATAGTAACGTCCCGTTTTGAGGCAATATGAGGGCTAGTCTCATAATATTGAATTGTGGTCATAATATAATGGTTAATGAGCCTGCACCTCCGTCTCCAAACTTCCACGCCACACCTAACCTGTGGCCCGAACTTCAGAAAAAAGTTTCTCCTTGTGTTGTTGAATGTTGCGAAAATTAAACAGGATGTTTTTTAAACTGTAGAAAGATTTCCCGAGACTCGTATAAGACTTTTACACCCTTTGGGTACACTGGGTCGGCATGGAAAATTAACAAAACAAAAAAAACTGTTGAAAGAAATAAGAAGTAATGGGCATATTTTAGCTTTAAGCGAGTTGTGGGAGAAGGATGGATTCCTTGTTTCTTAAAGGAGAGTAACTATTAACCCTCCAAGCGGCCGATTATTTTGATTCAATATGTTAAAACTCTTAGAAATGTGCTTTTGAAGTACACAGACCACACATACACGCACACAGTAATACAGTCGACGCTCGTTATAACGACCCCCTGCGTCCCATAGCAAAAGGTTTTTATAACGAGTGGTCGCTATAGTGGATATAATTAAAAAATGTACACATGCACGTTCAGCAGTTCCGTAAAAATAGGCTAATTTTAAAGAGATTCCAACTAAATATTCAAATTATTCTTTATCACTGGTACTAAAAATAAAATTTTATGAATTAAAAATAGATTTCTAAAATAGATTTTAAAGTAGAAAATAAAGGAATTTTTTAAAAATTCCGGGAAGAGTGTCCGCTGAATTCGGACGTTGTATTGGAATTAGACGACACTGGACGGTCGTTATAGCGGAAGTAAAATAACATGTAGCACATATGGAAACACAGTTGGGGTTTTATCACTGATCTCATTATAATGGAATGGTCTTTATAATGTGTGGTCGTTATAACGAGCGTCGACTGTAATATCGATTATAGTATTATACAAAATCCAAACTATCAATTATAGTATTATACAAAATCCGAACAGAAAAATTGTAATATCCTTAAACCTTAAAATGAAACTAAGCTACCCTATCTATAGTAAAGAAAAACAATAATCCAAAAATTCTCTCATTTAATTAGAATTATCACAAATAATTAAAATCAAAGATGCCAATGGAAAATAAGTCATTAAATATTGCTAAAGCCCTAAGGAATAGATAGAATCTAGAAGCAAGATCTTATTTGCAATGTTTTCGCGACCCTTTTGGAGATCGAGTCCTATTATGTGCATGTAGACAGTGCAACTCAATTTTCAATCATAATTTTCATCTCGCCCCCCCCTCATACAATAACAATGTATACAAAAATAATGTTTTTTTTTTGGTTTTTTTCAGCTAAATATAGAAAAAGATATCAGAGTGTCTATTTCTAATGTTAAACCTTCCTTCGAATAAAAAGACAGGACCAAGGAAGTCACTGTTAATTATTAAACTTGGTTTTAACTTAGTATTGATAAGTTAATTATTAAATTCATTGTGCAATACTGATAAAATTCTATTTATAAGTATATTATATCAGTGTAAATGTGTATTTTATTATGTCGTAATGTATTTTGTTTTACTTTCTTTTTTAAAAAAATAATAATTTTTTGAATAATATTTTCTTTTCGATATGCTCGCCCGCTCCATTTAGCGTTATCGCACCTCACTGGTTGAGAATCGCTGATGTAAGAAACCCTTGCATACGGAATTACAATGTATCAAAAGTCACGCGAATATTTTTCTACGAAGGAAATTACCTAAATATAAACATGCACCTCAGTTTAATTGCCTCAGACACGTCACGGGTAATCAGTTGATTACCGCATGGTACGCATGACCTTAACGTGTAACGTAACTTGTAAGCACTAATTGCTTTCTTCGGGTCATTACTCGTCTTCCCGAAGGAAATAGCGGGACACTTCTGCAAACTTAGCAGATCATTTAGTTTGTCACCCAAGTTTCACTTGAAATTTAATACAGGGACATTTCCTTAAATTATCTGTTCACACTCAACGTTTTATAGACGATCGGAAATTTGAAAACGAAAACCCAAAGCGCCACACAGAAAGTAATAAGTAATTTTTCCCATGAAAACTGTATTCTCGATAACAATATTGAAATTTATTCTCTGAATGAATGCTTTTTATCTCACATTATTAAAGATTCTTTCTGTAAATCTATAATATAAAGCATATAATATGTTTGTCTGTCACAGGAACTCCTCCGAAGCGGTGAACAGTACTGAAGTGAAATTTCCATATGCCATTGTGGAGTCCATTTCTATGTTGACTGCGTTGTTTTCCAACTTTCGAAATTAATTATTTCATAAGATAGTTAATTCAAAAACTTGAAATATTCCTTTCCGCATAAACATCTTACGATCGAGTATAGGAAGACTGTATTTAATTTTTATAAGCTTTTATTCAACTTGAGTGTCGTGTCCTCAAATCTTGAGATCGATTTCTTACCCACTTCCAATTGAACTACAGCTTTGAAATTTAGCACAGTGGTGGGTTTCAGTGACAATACAATATTATGCAAAACATTTTCAATCTAAACCTGTTTTATACCTAATAAAATATTAAAATTTTAGCTCTATATTTGAGCGATAAAGTTTGGAAGGTGGTACGTAGTCACGTTACGTAGGGTTGTAACAACACCACGAAGCTAACAGAGAATACGCTATTCTTCCGGCGCTGCACCAATGAATGACGTAATAGCTCGTGTTTCTACGCGTCTTGGGATTACTTTCTATTAGAATTCGCCAACAACGAGATTTTTTTTTACTTTGTGTGCGCCAAACGTTTCGCACTCAAAGCAAAACGAGAAAGTTGAGTAGATCGATTTTCTTTTTTTCTATTACATTGTTGATAATAATTGTAAGTTATCACGTAATATATTACGGAAGTAGATGTCAGAAAGTTAATGTCATTAAATCATTTTAAAAATGTAATTGTACATATGTATAAAATAATATTAATATGTGCTTTATATTGGAGAATTCAATAATTGAATTTTGTTTACTATGCCTAACATGTCGTGTGCATTGGTGTCAGCCGTCACTAAAAAGTAGAAAATAAAATTTTAAAAAAAGTTTTAAGCTTTTATTCAAAATGCACTTTAAATGAGAAAATACGTTTACATATTATAATTTCGTCAAAATGAACTCAAAAATATAAAATAATTTTTCTGATTACAATAAAATAAATGGTTCGAATAAAAGCGTGGGCGCCTTTACCTTCTAAGAATATTCCATTTGTTTACGGAAATATACACAAAATATAAGGCGCTATATAAGGCGCCCACTCTTTTATTCGAACCATGCATTTTATTGTAATCACAAAAATTATTTTATACTTTTGAGTTCATTTTGACAAAATTATAATGTGTAAACGTATTTTCTCATTTAAAGTGCATTTTGAATAAAAGCTTATACCTTAAATTTTTTTATATTTTTTAAAATTTTTTATGCCTGCAGGAAATCTATAATATAAAGCATATAATGTGTTTGTCTGTCACAGAAACTTCTCCGAAACGATGAACAGTAGTGAAGTGAAATTTCCATATGACATTCTGGAGTCCATTTCTAGGTTAACTGTGTTGTTTCCCAATTTCCGAAATTAATTATTTCATAAGATAGTTAAATAAAAAACTTGATATATTCATTTCCGCATTTTTGTCGCATGAAAAGTATCTCATGTTGAATAATAATGCTGCGCTGGCGCAACATCGCATCATCAAGCAGGTTTAGTTCCTTACATCAAAAGAAGATAACCGATTTTGTTCCTACAAATTAAAGGCGCTTTATTCATTCTTATACACCACTCCAAATGTTTCTTTTAAGTTAGGAATAAACATTATCTTTGTTTCTGATTTGTAACTGTTATTTTTCCTTCCTTTTTTAAAAATATTTTTTTAGAAAATTGAAAAAGTTGTTCAGATTATCCGAAATTTCGGATTATTGGGGTTCAGTTTACCTATTGTGTTGTACATTTGTGGCGCATGAAACGTATCTTATGTTCAATAATAATGCTGCGCTGGCGCAATCGTCAAGCAGGTTTAGTTCCTTACATCAGAAGAAGATAACTGATTTTGTTCCTACTAATTAAGGCACTGTATTCATTCTTAAACAGCAATTCAAATGTTTTTTTTAAGTTAGGAATAAACGTTAGCTTTGTTTCTGATTCGTAACTGTTATTTTTCTTCCTTTTTTCAACAAAAATTTTCAGAAAATCGAGAAATGATGTTAAGTTCATCCTGAATTTCTGATTCATGGGGTTTGGATTACCCAGGTTCCACTGTGTGAAGAATTTCATGAAAACAAAGAAACACACACTCTCCCCCATTAATTGACGAGAAATCTGCGTAATGAAGTGTTTGTTTCTCCACAAGAGAAAAACAGAAAGTGTAAACCTAGTAATTCGAATTGAGTGGAAAGCTAAATGCGTGTCGAAGATCACCACCTCTGGTTCGTTGCACATGATCGCAGCACACTCTTATAAATATTCGACCATGAAAATTCACTGTTTGTTGCTGAGCTGGAGTCAACGACCGCAAAAATTCGTAACACACAGAGTAATTAGAAAAGGTCCGTTAACTGCTTGGCATCCTAAGCAAGAAATGCAAGAGGATTGTAAATGGATTTTTTTTAACAACTGAAACGAAATAGGCTATTATTTTCTTTACCAACATGCCAACAGAACAAACAGCGCTTCTTTTAATATTTTGATGTTTTGTATTTCCGGTAGTTTTTATGTGAATTCCTAATCAAACCATAGAAATATTCACACGGTTTAGAAATGCAAAGGTAGGGCAAAGAATACATTTCAGTTGCTCAAAAATCCAGTGGCGAATCCAGGATTTTGGACCGGGGGGGCTGAGGTATAAAAAAATTTGTATCGTTGTGACGAATGTCAAACCTCATGGCTTATGTAAACCAAAACACTTTAACTTTACAGACTTTCCTCACCTGACAATAAGAATCCTGAAAAACAATACCATACTTTCGATAATTTAATAAAAAATACAATGAAATAACTAGCCAAAAAATGTTTTCGACCGCGTCAACGCTACAAGTACAAGTGGAATGACTAGAAAAATAGAAAAATTTTCAAACCTGTCAAGCCAGAGAGCAATATTGTCACGTTTTCATTATTTTTTCTAAAAAGAGAATTTAAGAACAAACAGTTACAATGATCTATACTTACAAAAGGCAATGTTTGTGTGCGTGCGTGCGATGTCCAGACGAATCTATAGCACTTACAGCCTTGAAATTTCCGGTAGTCTTAATGTCTCAATGCACCTCGAAGTCGGAATTTTAAAATTTTATCTCGAAAATTTTTTATTTAATATTTTGCGTTGTTTTGGGTGATTTTTCGCACTAAATTTCTCAACAGCATGGCTTCAGATAATTGTACGAAAAAAAAAATAGATACACCATCGGAAAGAGCAAACGATTTCCATTCTAATAAAATTAGTTTTAAATTTTTATCGTAATTTACTGAATTTTGAGAAATTTTCACTTTCTACTTATATCTTTAACTGTCAATTTTTATTTTCCGAACACTACGATACTTTCGATGATTTAATAAAATCACAATGAAATAAGTAGCAAAAACATGTTTTTGACCGCATCAACGCTACAAATACGAGTGGAATGACTACAAAAGTGGGAAAATTTTCGAGCCTGTGAGAAGCCAGAAAGAAATGTTGTCAATTTTTTAAAAGGTAGACTAAGAAAAAAGATCTGTAGCGATTTTAAATAAAATAAAGAATTCTTATCTAGCTCGGGGGGAGGGAGGCTGCAGCACCATAGCCCCACTGCACAAATCTGATATAGTACGAGTAGAAAAGCCTGCTTTTCTTGCACCACTCTTTGACCCATTTGCGTGACCATTGATAGATGATTTTGGTGTCGTTGGATTCATTAGCCCAGCGGTTTCAAACTTGAGGCCCAAAACGAGCAACTTTGTGGCCCAGCTACCATGACAAGGTGGTCATAAATTATTGGACCCATTTTCAAAGTTAATGAAAAAAAACCCCCAATAGTGTTGAAATCACGTTTTTTTTTTTTTTTTAAATGAGAGCTCATTTTAAAAAGTTCTTTTTCAGATAGGTAACGCACCGTTACGGTGATCTAGGTGGTCGCAAATTACTGGACATCTCCCATTTATGAGAGCCATTATCTGTGAAACTGTTAAAGTTAGAAGAAAAATAAAAGCATTTATTTGTAGGGAATTTTACACTCTTTAATTTGTTAATTCAATTGTAATTCGAAAACTGAATAGTTTTCCAGATATCCAGGAAAAGCTTGAAAAGGAAACCAGAAAACGAGCATCGGCTTCTGTTCTGTAGCCATTGCGTATGGAAATCTCTCGCTGCAGCAAATTTAGAACGCCGTAATGTTACGACACCTATCTGAAAAAAACTATTTTATTTGCTTTTGCGTTTAAAAAAATGTAGTTGTAATATTATTAGTTTTTTGATTAATTTTTTGAAGTGGGTTCAATAATTTATGACCACAGTGTATTTCCATGTTTAGAAATACTTATCGGTCCAAGAAATTACTTTCACCTATCAAAGGATATAAGTCACCAGTTTAGTTTAGTTATATTAACGTCCTGTTTTGAAGCCACACGAGGACTATTTTGGGACGGATGTCGACATTTTGAACCGTGGTCAGATGACGAGGGCGACACCAGAGCTGGCATCCCCTTTCCAAACTTCCGCACCATAACAGTGGGAAGATGTTTGACCCCCTACGTATGATTTAGTGTGTACCGGGCCCAATACACGACGAATCTTCAGTGGAATCGGGTTTCGAACCTTCCGGCTCAAAGCCGAGACCTTACCACTAGGCCACCGCGGCTGTAATATAAGTCTCCAATCCGATACCATAATTACTGCATCAATTTAGAAATTAATCTCTGCGGATAAGTTGTCTCTCGAAGTGGGAAAGTTGGTTACAGAGAAGAGATGAAAGGAGTGAGGAGAAATTGCTTTATAACTATTCTTCTACTCGTTAATACTGCGTTTTCGAAATAAACTATCTTTCTTTAAGAAATTTGGAAGGGGTATTTTTTGCCCACATAAGTTTGACCTGGTCTATTAGGTCCATGATAACATTTGAGTTTCAGGAACTCGCATTAGACATTTACTACTTCCGTGAAAAAAAATAATTTGATACTTTGAATGAGCTGTCAGGCCAGGTCAATATTCCTATATTAACTCTACGATCATGAAAACGTTACTAAGCGACATTCATATAAAGCCAATATCGTCAGTGACGGTTTTTCGCACAGGCACTCGTTTTCTGTCTCGAGACCCTGGAGGTTGGCCTCAAAATCTATTCGACGTAATTCTTTCAATGAGCTGTCAGGCCATGTCAATATTCCTATATTAAGTCTACTAACATAAAAACGTTACTAAGCGATATCCACATAAAACCAATATCGCCAGTGACGGCTTTTCGCACAGGCACTCGTCTTGAGTCTCGAAACACTGGAGGTGCGCCCAAAAATTTATTCGACGTAATAC
>BGPR01005900.1:9136-51696 GCA_013235015.1 Araneus ventricosus | reverse complement strand
ATAAGTCGGTAAGAGGGTTTGACTCACCCCGTTTCACAAAAAAGTGATAATGGTTTGAAACTATCATCAGTTCTTTTGTGTGATGTGCGCAATATTTACATGCATTTTCGTAAAAATAGCACGAATATTCGGGAAGATGTAAAGTTTTTTTTTAAAAAATCCCAAATTTATCCGCATGTTTTCTGCTTATAACTTGAAGAGTTTTCCACCAAATGGTACGAAATTTACAGAATACTTGACAATACGTAAAAAAAAAACGTTGCATTAAAATTTCAAATAAATGCATTGACAATAAAAGAAGATATAAGCATTTGTAGTAAATAATTCTTACTGCGAAAGCGCGAAAGGTAGCGTAATTTTTCTTTAAAACATTCAAAGACAGATATATAGGGCAGCTTATATAAAAATTCCAGTTCAATGCTGCTAATATTCAGAAAGATATTGGCATTTTATGGAGCGCAGTTTTATGTTTAATGCCATCTGCTGCCTCCAGATGTCGTTGCGCACCCAAGTTCCTATGTGATTTTGGATGCTTATCGTAAGTCTGACCACCCCTCGAAGTTTGTCCCACGACCGTAGAATCACCCTATATACAGGGTGCCCACATGCCTAAAGCTCCCGCCTAACTTCAGAAGGAGGGGAGCTATAGTCATGAAAGTAGTGTCTAGGTATAGTAAAACGTAAAAGGCAATTACAGCGCCACCTGGTGGCAAAGTCCGAAGTTAGGATTCCTATCTCGAAAACGGTACAAAATAGGGAGGAAATGTCAATTACAAAGTTATAGAGCATCATCGATTTAGTACAAAAAGACACCTTGTGCACATTAATAAGAAGAACAAATCGCTTAAAATACACATTTGTTTGTTTGCAGTTTCATTCAATAATTTCATGATTATAGCTGCCGTTGTTCTGAAGTTAAGGGTGAGTAACCTTTACTTAAGTGGACTTCCTGTATAATAACCGCGATAATTAAACATTGTTGCAAAAGTCTCTCCGTGGGTGTATGGTGTGAACCGTCCAACACGCAGGATAATGGAAAATGAAGGTTTATTTACAAATATGCAGGAAAACACGTAGCACAGGTACAGGAAACAATAGTTCTTGCACAGATTACCAATGCAAACAGACAATAATTCACAGGTAATAACAGTTCAGCACTTTGTTATCTAACAACACAAGCAGTCAGCAAATAACTAGTAACGACAATAACTGCACTTTCAATAGCGCTCAGCTCACCAGCTTCCTAGCTCGCACTGCGGACGAAGCTCTCAAGTCGTTCCCAATGGATCAACACTACTCCCTCTGATACAGGCGCGATCCTTATATTCTCTCTCCGACAGGCCGTGACGTCACAAGGATTTTTCTCGTATATTCACGCTTATTCCCTCTCCTAATAGAAATATCGAGAAAAGGGTTGCATTTTCTGGAATCAGCTATTTGTCGCCAAGGTCGCCAAATTGGTCACCAAGGTCAGGGGTCCCGGAACAGTTGCTGCCGTCACTCCATGCTTAACTTTGTAAAACTCTCTTCCCAACCATAGGACTAACATTGCTGGGAAGCGAGTTTCCATGTTCGTAACAATATAATAACTGGTCATTATATATAATAACCGCATAAAAATCTGGTTAATATATGTAATTACCGCTTTGACTATATGTAATAACTTATTTACCATATTGACCATAACATGTATTCTATATGGTCCTAATTATATATAATTAGTGTAGGAGCACTGTCGGACGTGTAGAGGCATAGGAAAGGAATTGCATCCGTAGAAAGAAAGTAGCCTGGTTTATTACGAATCAAACATTTCCCTTGAAAAGATGTGATATTAAATTAGCATCTTAGATGCCATTTTAGAGTATCCACTTAGTAGTCGTAGCACAACCACCACCTGCGAAGCGAACGAGCAGGAAAAGAAAGATGGCAACGCGTCCGAACTTTAAATACAGTCGAAAAAGGGATTCCCCGGAAAAGGAGCTCGTGAAAAGTGAAAATTCTCACGACTCTTTAAATAAAAGTAGAGATGCTTTTTACTTTCTCGTATACGAAGTATACAAAGAGAAAGTATTGCAATCGTCAAAAAATTCGAACTCGAGATTTTGACGAATCTCCACGTTTTAGACCTCCCTGAGTCCGAAAAACACAATTTTGGAATTATGTCTGTGTGTGAACACGATAACTCGAAAACTATTACAGATAAAGGGGTGAAATTTGGTATGTAGTCTTTAAACATCATTTGTAGGTTTCTATCTGTTGGGAAATTCTGCATTTTAAGCTAAGAAGCTTGCATCTTTTCTAAATTGTCTCTCGTACCTTTATTCTAAGATTTGAAGCATTCTTTCTTTAAATTAATCACTTCACTTGACATCCATTTTTAGCAGCTATTTAATCGGAATCGTATGACGTTGTCTATCCGATTCCCGCAGCTGATATGTAGATGATTATTAGAGTATATATACTTGTCTCTACTATGTCATTAGAAGAAGAGGGAAAGAGAGGAAGTGTTACGGTTCTCTAAGCATTCTCTCTCGAAGAGACTTCAGCTGTAAGCTGCTGCTTTACTATAAGATGAGATATGTAAATATGTTCTTAAATGTGGTCGTCTAATAAATGTCTATTTTAAATCATCCGATTCGTCATTTCTAAAAAAAATGCTCCATCTCATAGAAATTCCACTGCATGCAATAAGCCAGGACGCTTTTAGCTTATACAGCAGCTCTTCATAATTAGTATTACTCAAGCTGCCTGTCTCTACTTTACGAGACTAACAAGTGATATTGGCAAACTCGCTTCCTGTGCATAACACTATCAAATTTTGGACAAAATCCGTCCACGGGAAGTCTGTCTGTCTGTCTGTCCGCTGTCATGCGAACGCTATAATTCAAACACTTGAATAGCTAGATGGATAAAATTTCGTACACAGTTTTATCGTCATGAATGTAGGTCCGTATAAAAGTTTGGGCCAAATCCGTCAAAAGGTTGACTGTCTGTCGGTCTGTATAAGCGCATCTCCAACGAGTCCGCTATCTCCATGCGCATGCGTATTGAACGCAATCTTCTGTGCACGATATTTATTGACTCCTGCTTGGCGTTTTTTTTCATCCGATTCTCCATGCGCATGCGTACTTGGTAGTAATCTCTGCACGCGGAAGGATTGTCCTTGAGCCAAGAAAGAGTAGAAATCGGTATTCATTTAATCGGAACGCATCTTTTCGAATTTGATTCTTTACCTAAATATTTTCTGATAGTCATTGGATCCTGGGTTACAATAGGTTCGAATTTTTTTATCCACGCGGGGGGAGGGGAAACAGCACCTTTTTCGAGAAGTATACGAGAAAGTTTAGGGGAGACCACTCCCGCTGGTGTTATCTGTGAATTAAAGTAGAAGTGCGCTGAAGTTTAAAATTTAAGCGGGGTTTAAAAGGATTTATTTTAAAGATGGGGGGAATTCTAATTTATTACACAGATATCAGCTATAACACTTAAAAACACAATATCATAAAAAATCCTTCTGCAGTGTGTCTCAAACACGACATAAAAATAGCTCCTACCGTACGGAATCAATATTCTCTGGAGACGTAGAAAATATTCAGAAATTACACACAGCCGAATCAAGTATTTGCAACACTAAAAATTAACACAATTTTTTAAACAAACAGTAAAAGAGATGTACAATTAGGTTTGTTTTCTGTCAAGTTAGCGTCCTATTTTGGAACAGAGCTCTCCTCACCAAACTTCCACATGACACCAGAGTATAAGCAAAGTATAAAAGACGTTTCTTTATTTAAACAATAAGGATTCAATAGGAATTCCGATTATAGATAAATAGGATGGCTTATAAAGTTATTGTGGTTTATTTATAGAAGGTCTTAAATCTAAAATCTTTGTTTACTGGTTAAAAGAATAGACGTGAAAAGAATAATTAGTTATGGACACGAAAATGAGTCGTTACTTACTCAGAAATTCACCTATTGATGATCCTCTA
Organism: Araneus ventricosus; assembly: GCA_013235015.1. NCBI lineage: Eukaryota > Metazoa > Arthropoda > Arachnida > Araneae > Araneidae > Araneus > Araneus ventricosus. Next base: position 47,708 of record BGPR01005900.1, on the reverse strand, counting down.
ACAGTTTCTTTAATGGTATCCTAATAAGAGAGAGAGAAAGTAAAATAATAAAAATTTTCCTATATAGATTTCCCCAGTTAGCTCACTTGTTGCCCGATATTGTACAATATTGTTCGATATTATATAATATTATATGATATTGTACAATATTATACAATATTGCGAATATTGTTCAATATCGTACAATATTGTACCTTTGTGCTATTAGGGAGTGAAGTACATAAATCTATAGTGGCCAAACAGTAATTTCTATTTTCCCCTTATATGGGCTTAGCAGTGCTATTGAATTAATTATATAAGTTACCGGCAAAGTTTGAAATCCGGCATTCTATAGAATGCCTAGGCATTGTATATAATGCCTAAAACTAGCCGGCAATGTATGAAACGATTTATATTTCACACATTTCCTAGGTATTCTATAGAATGCCAAATGACAAACCGGCAAAGTATGAAATAAATCGCCGATTTGATTATATAAGAAATGAAGTTAAGTGCAATTCAAAATTAAATTATTTGCTTCCTTGATGTAATAAGTAGATTCACAATTTATTTTGTTTTCTTTGATAAGAAAGGCATAAACTTTGATATGAAAACTTTCATTTTGCTTTACGAATTTTGAATAAAACATTTTTTAATGGTACTCTTTTATTATTTTTTCTAAATAACATTTGTATTTTTGAGGAATGCACGCCTTTTAAATAATAGCCTTATTATGAACTTTTTTCATACTTTGCCTAAATAGCATTGAGCACAATGAGAAATCTTTGTATAAACCTTCTAAAAACGCTAGGATCAATCAAATTTTCCAATTGCAGCATGTCCTGGAGATATAAATGGGTAGATTTAGCTTAAGGAAAATGTCCCGGTGCATGAAAATAAGGAATCATTTCTTTCACGCAATTCAAATGAGCTTGCCAATCTCCCATACTTTCAGCTCTTATGAAGTCCTTTGCAATCGATACCATATGAAAATACTGAATCCATAATATTCCTGTAGAGCTTCGTCCTTCATATTGCTTTAATTTTTTATTGCACTGAGAAAGTAATGCTTCAGTTTTCTCATCACAATTTTCAATATCATTATATGAAATAGTATTATTTTTTACATCTTCAATAGTGTTTTGAAGATTTGCATCCATATCATCAATAACGAGTCCTTTTGATATTATTGTTGCTAGAGTGAGATGAAGTACTGTGTGAGCTCTGACATCTCTGGCGTAAGTATGTCCAGGGAGCATTTTATCTAATGAATTAGGTGCATAAATTAAAGAAAGCACCTCTTTGATACCACTTCCTTGCATAATATAACCAATTGCTCCAAAAAACGAACTGAGTAAATGAAAACCTTCCAGCCTTATTACAATCTTTGATAAATCAGATCCTTCAGGTGCTGCAGCTACAATTTCTCGAGCTTCTGTATACAAAGGTTGATCAAAAGTAACAATGCATACATCGTGGCCATAACGCTTTGCATTCTCCATAGCACATAGTAAAGTAGCGTATATAGTATTGTAGTCACTCGCTGGTTGGGGAATAAATGGTAAGAATAAAATTCAGGATATTGAAAAATTCATACTATTGCTTTATAAACGTTCAATGTAACCGTTCCAACCTGGTAATGATAAATTATTCCATTTCCCATACAACCATAACATATCCATTTTCCGGAGAAAAAAAGTAGCTGTATGACTTTCATAAGCAAAATTCTGTGCAGTTATTTTACTATATCCTACTACACCAGTATTGTGATACACTTGTATTGGTACATGAGCTTTTGCTGAAATTATTTGTTTTATTCGTGATAAAGGCTCTTCTGCTAAAACTGAATTTTTTGCAGTAATAATTTGAATGACACCCATTATGTGGAGTGTTATGGCTATTTTTATTTTAGACAGTGTATTTCCAAATTTTTAAACTCTCATGAATCATCATTCATGAGATATGGCGGTTTAAAAATTCGTAAGATAAAAAGTATTCGGATCTTTTTTCGTAGAGAATCGCATAATCTACAAATTTTGTATGAACTATTTTACCATAAAATTTACCGTTTAAGAGATATTTGCCATAAACCGATTTTTTGACCTTTGACCTTGCATAAAGTTTTTAGCCGAAGTGGGATCGATGGGGACTTTTGTCATTTCATTTATAATGATGTATTTAAGGTTTGTACCAATTTTCAGCTCTATGCGAGTTTTTCCGAAATTTCAAGTTTTTTTTGTCTATTTTGACTGGACTATAATAAGAAATGCAATGCATAGAAATCCCAAAGTTGTGTAAAAGAAGTCGAAACGAAAACTTCCACTTTCTAAGCGGCATATTTATTCGCGTTTAAATTTTGCCAGAAACAATTAACGGCTTTCATCAACTGGAATGATGTGTTGTTTTTGGATGAAAAAAGTTTAATTTAGATGGCCCTGACACATTTAAGTTTTACAGGTATGATCTACATGCAGAACACCACTTTAAAAAAAACCGCCAATTCTGAGAGAGATCTACCATGGCTCGTGCCGAATTTGCAGCTGTGGTACAACTTAAATTGTTTTTATCGAAAACAAAATGAATTCATTATTACATCAGGACATGCTGGCGGATAGTTTGTTGCCAGTTTCTCTTTTGATTACATCAGGAGATTGGGCATTTCAACAAGGCAACGCATCCGTGCATATTTCGTGCTTTACAAAATTCTGGATGAAGTCGAAGTAGGTAAAGCCTTTTCAATGGCCAACTCGATATCCCGACCTAGATCCAATGGAAAAACTTTCGGGTGTTAAGGCTCGAGATGTTCATAAGAATGGAGAAATTATTAAAAAGTATTTAAAAACCAGAATTAAAAGTTGCTGGAACAAAATTGACCCAGACGCCTTTCAAGTTCTGCCTGGTTCTATAAATACAAGTAATAGAAAAATGCAGTTCCCACAAGACTTACTAAAGAATAACACATATAGACTCTATACTTTTTCCAACTACAACTGTATAGTAATTTCTCTATTTTTTTTATAAAATATTACATACTAACCTCCTTCGGTGACCAGCTTGTTCGGCCGTTCAAATTAGTCATAATTTTTGTATTTTATATTAATTATTATTCCTTGGAAGAGCAGGATAAGGAAAACTCTCCCCCTAAAATCTCCATCCCAGCTATTAATTTTAAAATTAACAATGGCTACAACTTAACTCTGCAGGAAATAAATAGCAATTTCCTTAACACCGAAAATAAATACGACCGAGGTTATATTAGGATTCTTCCCCACTCTCCAGATGGTAGAGAAAAAATCATAGAATTCCTCAATCAAAATGAATATGTGCTTTCTGAACCCCCAGAAGCTAGACCCAATAAAATAGTAATTAAAGGCATTCCTCCAGACCATAGTAGGGAAAAAATCTCCCAAGAATTAGAGAGTTTGAACTTTAAAGTTATAAGGAATAAATCAATTTCGACTAAAAACATTCCACCTAATTGCCCTTGTAGAACTTTCTAAGACCCAAAATGTTAATGGCATCTTTAAAATTAATAAAATTAATCTCCTCAAAGCTACAATCGAATCTTATAGGAAAAAACAACTGCTCCGACTTCTACCATAGTGCCAGGAACTGCAGACGAAAACCCCGCTGCCTTAAATACAACAAATCCCATGAAACTAGAAACTGCCAGATTAAAACCAAAATTGACAACCCCACTTGCATCAACTGTAATGAGACAGGACACCTCGCCTCGTGGAAAGGCTGCCCTAAATATCAAACTATCAATAATAAAAAATCCCCTAACTTCTGCGCAAAAACTTAAAATTAACCTAAATAATAATGAAAAAAACCCTGAAACCCCTCAAATAGCACTGAACATGAACACCAAAACGGAAGATTCCTCCGACTTTGAGATGAAATTCAATGCGCTGAAAATAATTAAAAAGGCCTTCAAAACATTCCCCAACCTAATATCTATTAGTGAAAAGATCAAAGTTGCTAAAAATGACATCGAAATAGTTAATTTACTTCTTCAAATTATTGAAATTTCTTTCTAAAAATCACTATTTAGCCAATTCACCTCTCACATCCTGAAATCAAAAAGCTCCATAGCTCCACCCACCATCAAGGCCTCACTCTGATTGGATGCCCACCTAGCCATATATACTGAATCTTACCTCTTAGATGCCACTTCCTTCCCAGCTCTTTTCGCCGCAACATCTCCAGCTGCCTTTGTCATCAGATTTACTCCCTTCATCTCAATCCAGGTCAATCTATTTCAAAAGTTATGTCTTGGCAAGGGGATAAGCCCTCTTCCGGGGGCAGGGCGCCCCAAAAATCATCTTTCTTGGTCGATCTTTCTTGATCATTCTCTCACTTTTTGTTATTATCTTACCATATGTGGTCATATGATGTAGTAGCATAATTTATATATTTAACTTAATTGTTGTTCTTTTAAACATGTTATTGTTCTAAATTTGTGTTTTTATTCTTGTGTTCTATGCACTGCGTAACATTTAAGTAAACCCCTCAGATGAAATTGAGTATAGTGACAAATATTATATGAAGTGTGTGCTGATAGTAGCTGGAACTTCATGACATGGCCATTACTCTAGATTTAATCAATCATACCCGGCACTCACGGCTTTTCTACCGGAACATTTATAACTTCCACGCCCAAAAGAGAGGACTGAAAAAATGTTTGAAGTGATATAAAGAATTGCATTTTATGTTGCTTGAGTCAATAAATAAACAGATGAAAAAATTAAGGACTCTAAATTTTTATACAGTCCTCCGGTCCTATTAGTCAGATTTAGTAAAATATTCTTGACGCATCGACATTTAAAAAAAACTCAAATCTTCTGCGATTAAAACTGACCGAATTTTGGATATTTTGTTTTTATAATTTTAAGCCAATCAGCGACTGCTTCTGGCAAGCGCTGCGATTGAAGGATCTTCCTCGAAGAAGTCATTGAAATGTCAGAAATAGTCAAATTAATCAAATCGTCAAAAATAGTCAAATTAAGTCACAGCTTCATAACTCAAACAGTTCCAGTCGCAAAAAAGGGGAACAGTTTTTGTTTAAAATACTAGTGGGTCAAGAATATTTGGCTAAATATGACTAACAGGACAGTGGGACTGTATAAAAATTTAGACTTCCTGTTTTTTCAGCATTGCATTTATTGACTCAAACAACATAAAATATTATTCTTTACGTCATTTCAAGCATTTTTCCACTTGGAAGTATATGCCTATCTCTAACAGTTTAGAAATTAGTTATTAGACCACGATTAGAGTGAGCAACCTGTATGATGCGAGTTTGGGTAGTCGCATTTTCTGCTTGAAAGTTCGTGAAATCGGATCTCAGTTTCGATTAATCACGTCTGCTGTTAGGTGTTCTAACGGCATCCTGATCTTCGACCTATGCGAAAAGAGATGAATCAATGCTAAAATTTCTCCCTTAAGCCAGATTCTTCCCACCACTCTTTCTTCTTTCTTTCTAGAATCTTTGTAGAGTATTGTAATTGAGATAGAGCAGCAATGGTTGGACCAGTTACATGACCTCCCTCGCTTGGGGGCTGTCGCTATGTTAATAGAATAAAGAGCATTTTAAAGAATTAAGACACAGAAGAGTAGAATAAGAGTAGTGAAGGAGAGTACACAGGAGAGTAGTGAAGCGGTGTACTCTTCTGAGAAGTGACAAGAAGAGAGTTCATAACTGAAAATTCCTTTTTTGACACTCCTTGATGAAGATGAGTTTAAAGGCGCGTATACATTTGAGAGCTCTCCAAAGACATTATTTTCACAACGAACCATGGAAAGGAGAATACTCGCATCAAACCATTAATAATCGCTTGTCATTAACAAACAGAGGAAGGGGAGTCTTTGAAAGGTCTTTGCAATACACTTTGTTTTTCAGATTTGGCCTTGTTAGTTCCAAGAAAGTTCGCGGTGAATGATGAGCTTCACTCGAACACATCCCAACGTGAACAGCGAATTCCTTTGTGCTCGCTGAAAATTCAACTGGATATAGTTCGATTCGAGTGATTCGTGACCCACTCGTGTCAAACCAAAAGCCACGTTCACGACAATACTATATTTTATTCTGCAATGTTGAAGGAAATTCTTTATCTTTATTATTAGTTCTTAAAGTTCATCCGTGTTTAATATTATAGAATTTTAAGTACTTTTCCGTTAGCCGGGCGCAAATGTCGCCAATTGTGAACCAAACGCGAGCCAAGTCGCCAGCGAACCGATTTGGCGCAAATGTCGCCAAGTGAACCAAACGCGAGCCAAGTTGCCAAGCGAAGCGATTTTCCGTAAGCCGGGTGCAAATGTCGCCAATTGTGAACAGCCAAGAAGCGAAGCGATTTTCCGTTAGCCGGGCGCAAATGTCGCCAAGAGAATGGTTGCAAGAAATTTGGCGGAATTCTACATTATTTGGCGATTTTTCGCTTGCGCCCGTCTAACGGAAAAGTACCGAATTATACTAAGGTTCACTAATTTCCTCAACTAAAGTTCAGTATTGGCGATTGACAACGAACTGATTTTATCTGTAAACCATACATGAAACAAAATATGATTTTTAAAGCATTTTCCCCATGTTTTATTTAAGAAATGAACGTCAAAAACATTTTAAAATCAATATTTAAAAAAATTAGACATTTAAGTGTTAAAATAGCTTTCAAAATTCACAGAAAAGAAATAATAATTTCTTATCCATAAGTTTGACCCCTGTCCATAGGGACATTCTGCATAGCAACCAATATTCTGGAGGAGAGGGAAAAAAGGAAAAATAAATAAAATAAAATTTTTCATATTTCTTAGCAAAAAAAATTCATGTCATGAATTTACAAACTTTATGAATTTTTCTTTAATCTAAAAATTTGGAAAACGAATTTAAACGAGATTCAAACCTTTAATCCGAAATATCGGACCATTATAATGTTTTAAGCAGGCTATTAACTGCTCTTCCACAATGGAATTTTAGGAAAACTTGAAGGAAAAAACCTATCTTCAAGGTCGAAAACCTGTCAAATTTGGAGCAAATGATTCGAAATGGTGGAACTCAAAAGAACTTAAAATCCAAAACTCAGCCCGCCGATTAAAATTTGAGACCTCGATGCGAGAGTAACGGCAAAACAAAATATCTTCCTACATTGGCGCCTCGCGTCGAGGCTAGAAATGGAAAAGAAACCCTCCGAGTTGGGGGAGAGGAGTTTGTTTGGCAGGAATTCTGCGATTTTGAACTCTGTCTCAAAGAAACTTCGGACCATCCGTGAATGCTTTGCCTAATTTTTCGACTAAAATGGGTGGAAAAAAACGGTCTGGGCAAATGGCAATGGCATAGCTAGCCTTCTCGTGAATGCCCAGTTTTAGTCTTGAGTCGTCCGTCAGACATGATTGCATCAGTCGTTGCATTCTGTGCTTAACGATTTTTACATCACGCAGTTTACAGAAATAATGCCAGCTGAAAACATTATCACGTTAAAAAAAAGCATCTGTTGTCTTGTTAAAATTTTAGATTCCTCGTTTAGTAATCTCCATTTGATTTTCAAGTTATTTATTTTTTCTTCGATCTTTAAATTATTTTTAAAAATTTACTATTGTAGCCAATACATTTTCCCCCCACCTCACTTCTGCAGCCCCTCTCACTGTATCTGCTTGCAACGCCCTCTTGGAGAAGGATAAAAGAACTACGCAGACTAGAAATAGCTCTCACCACGTCCATACCTAGAATATTGCTGCTCTTGAACGGGGAATTCCCCTGGAGCATATACTGGACAAACCATAACCTTTAATGTAAAATTTTGTGTTTGTCTTTGTAAATTAAAATTATTTTAGTTATCTGGGCCATTTTCTTTTGTAGCTACTTACCGTAGTTATACTCTTAATTATAGCAACTATAGCATGCGCACAATAAATGTATTTAGTAAAGTTAAGTTAGTTAAAAGTTTAGTTTAGTTAAAATGTATTCGTGCGTGTGCTTAAATGAAACAACTAAATCAATGAAAATCATTGTTCAAAAATGTACTTAAATTTTTTTTAATTTATTAAAATTGGACGGAAATAAAATTGTTATCACTGATAATTTGTTAGTGATGATAAACTCCGATATTTATTGAGGTATGGGACTACCCTAAATTCCTCGTTTTGGTGAAAAATTTCGAAATTTGTTTTATTTGTTCAATTTATAGAGTATACATTTAGGTATCCAAAAATGCTTTATTTTTGTTTCCACGATAATTATAAATAAAGTTACAGCATAAATAATAAACCGGAAGTGACAATTCTGATACCGGAAGTGGCAATTTAAAAAGTCTTAAAAATACAAACAATGGGGAAGTTCAGCATTTTTTAAAAACGCGTGAAAGCAATCCGTATTTATGGAAAAAATCATTCTAATTTCAAATATGCAAGTGAAATTTTACATAAAAATTTATTTATTTAAATATTGAGTGCGAAATATGCACTGAAATAACAGATCATGTTTCGATTCAAGGCGTTTGTACTATCTTACATTTTAGAAGTGAAGTTTTTGGCTTTTCTACTATTCAACGTTTAATTTCATAATGGATATTCGTTTTGTACAAGGTAAATTGGATAATTTGCCAATGATTGATTCTACAATGATGTTAAAGAAACGGAACACAAAACGCCGGTTCGTAAATTATCTCATAAGAAAAGCTGTTCCCTAATTGGCCGCATAAAAATAAGCTTTTATCATTGCAAAAATGGGTCGTTGCAGCCGTATGTATTACCCAAACCCTTTTATCCTAGCTTTCCTCAGATAAGTTACAGCTGGTTTCTGACTGGGCATTTAGTTCGATTAAGCTGCATTCTGCCTCACTAAACTTTAGTTTTATTTTAAACTCTGTGTTAAAATTTTCGTTAAGGGACTTTTGACGAGTGTTCTCATCCTTACAATTTACCTTAAGATGGCCATATTTTTTGCACAGAAAGCAAGGACCTATTTTCTTAACAGAACTTTTTGTTGTTTTATTCTGTTTAACAAACACTTTACTACCGCTTACAACGCCAGTACTATACTTACTATAACTGCCTTGCCACCAGAAAACACTGAAACAGGAGCATCTACCACACATCTTGTAGCTGTTTCCCCTAAATACACTACAAGAGAGAGAGAAAGATTTTTTTAAAAATGAAATCATAACGAAAATAAATTTAACTTTACATTTGGAAAATTTAAACCATCGACAGGGCTGTCGTCAAATGCGCACCAATACTTTTCTCTCCCATGATGGCTGTTTGCAGCGCTAAACTAGGATTAGGCATGTTATTAACAGATCATGGTAATAGTGTGGGATTTGTCCTGTCACCACCATATGGCGCAGCGACTCTCATGCTGTAACGCTACTCGATGTCACGGAGGGCAAGAGGTCAGAGAGAGTGATGAAGATAGGCAAGCTCTCGCTTAGTAGAGATCCGTTGTCTTTAGCTACCGCGAATGGGGAGGTTTAACAAATAACCGGCAACTGACCGCATGTAGGTGGTCAATCACAGCATGTACGCAGCAGCACGAGTGCCCTTATACAAACTCTCCGACATTGGATACTATTTCGATTTTCATAGTTAAACTATCACCTGTAAATGTACCATCATCATCTTTATATGTCAGCATAGTGCAAATAAATGGATATGTTACTTCAAGTGGGTGATTGGTGTTATTTTAAACCCATCACACCCACAGTAGTAATATTATTTGGAAGAAAATAAATGTAAATATAATAAAGAAAAGAAACAGTAGAGGAGAGTTTGGGGTAAAACGGGATATTTTGATTTTGGCGTTATTGATTCTTCTTTCTAGTGGACAAATACTGAATTATTCTCCACTAGGGAAGAAAAAAGAATTTTCATGGTTTCCATTTTGTTGTTGTAAAATTCACTTCGTCTGCGAATGTTTATTTGTTTTGTGACGTCACCTCTCCAATGTTCGTATGATTTTAAACTATCTTTACTTAAAAATCATTACACTTTTGAAAACCATTTTTAATCCAGCTTATTATACGTTTACTAAGGATTTATAGCCTATCAAAGATTAAGGATTTACTCCAATAATTGAGCTGTCCTATTTCGTTTCTTATGACCTCTGCACTCGGTGTAAAACGCGATACTAGGGAAAACTACGGATACCCGACCGAAGAGGATTTTCTAAGGTTGTGAGATATTTGGTAGTTTGTGAGGGCCATTCCCATTTGGCCTTTGCATCAAATGATCTAATGTAAAGCATTTTCAAAAATTTGAAGAAAAGAAAAGAGAAAATAAAAAAATGCTATTAAAGGAGAGAAAATTGTTTTGTCGTGGCTCAAAAACAGAAAATGAAAACCTCAAAACAAAACACTCAATAAGAGAAGAGTATGAAGAACCAATACTGAAAAGCCGTCTTATAGAAAAACCTAAATGAGTCCACTAAATCTACAGTGGGGCGGAGAATAAAGACAATTACGTTAAGTGAATTATTACTATTCTTACTTATTACTATTCTTAAACTAATTGTCTTTATTCTTAAGTTGTCAACTGCGGTGACTATTGTTAAATATTAAAACATTGTCATTATTCTTAAATTGTTAACTATTGTAACTATTGATAAATCTTAAAAAAACTGTCTTTATTCTTAAATTGTCAACTATTGTAATTATTTTAACTTTTAAAAAAATCGTATTTTTCTTAAATTGTCATTGTTAAATCTTAGAAAATTGTTTTATTCTTAAATAGTCACATAAAATAAAAAATATGCTACTTTTCCACTGAAAATCTAGTTTTCCCTAATTTCCCAAAGAGTTAAAATGCATATCCCGGGATACTTTGATTTTTTCTACAAAAAATCATTAGCAAAAAAAACAATGAAACTGTGACTTTTCCTGAAAGGTATATAAAACTCTGATAAATAAAGAATATTTTAGTAAAATTTGACAAGCTTGTTGTCGAATAGTTTAGCTCCAACAGGCCTTCAAAACTTAGGTATCCCGTTTTGCCCCACTTTCCCCTAATTTGTTATAAGGTTTGTCCAATTGAAAAGGGGATTTTTGTTGAGAGGCATTGTATCTAATACCATTGGTTAATGCGCTCACGACAGAGCTTGCAATGGCGGCGTTACGGTTCCCTACGTCCAAATAAATCTCTATCAGCCATGAAGACCAGAAAAGTTTCTTTCGAGAAGAAGAAGGAACTTCATTCGACTGACTAGAACATGGTGAAACAATTAACACTCAATGGAACTGCAACATGTTGCTGAGGCAAAAGCATGCCACCAAACGCAAACGCAAGCTCTAGAGAGGGATACTGATGCTCAAGGGCAACACTAGGGCACAGATGGACAAAAATTCCCTATATCTGCTAACAAAATTTCGTTGGGAAGTTCTCAAACATTCTCAGTGCAGTCTCGATACCTCCCAAGTGATTCCAATATCTTAGGCCCCTTAAAAAATAATTGAAAGGTCAAAGGTCCACCTCTGACAAGGAAGACCAGGACACAGTGGATCCGTCAGCAATCCAGGAGTTTCTACACTGAAGTCATCGACTCCCTTCCTACCATGTTGGGATCAGTGCATCTACGTCAATGGCAATTTTGTAGGTGTCATGCTGCACGTGACAAACATAAAATAATAAAACCTTGCAATGAAAATATTCTTTAGTAATATCTGTTGTCTCTTTTCCAGTTGGGCACACCTTATACAAACAGACATCTGCAAGAATTAAACTTTATGTCCCTACCAGGCAGAAATATGTTCTGGAACTATAGAAACTATTATGAAATTTTATGCAAAAAGTTATGAAAAAGAAAGAGAGCCATTACTCATATTTCCTAATGCTCCAATGACGGTTTTTAGAGCGTCATCCTGAAAGAGAGAGAGAGAGAAAAAATGATTAGCGAAAATTTTCGCAGACATAAAAGTGCATAAATGTATAGTTGGCAAAAAAGCAACAAGTATCAATTTCATTACAAACAGCCAACTTATCGTATAATTTCATAGATGATAACTTTTAAATGTTTTATTTATTTAAAGAAAAGCACACTACAGAGAAAACTCCATTTACAGAGTGCTGACAAACACACAAAGAACAAAAGGCGCAATGAGTAAATAAAAAATGAAAAAAATGCCTTAGAAAGCAAAAAGTAGACCACAGAGAATACATAAAATCATAAAACTTACGCAAACGTATATATAATTAAAAACGAAAACACATAATCACAAAACTTTAAGACACACTATGACACCAAAAACCGTATTTTTTTTAAAAAAAATTTTAAGTTAATTTCCAAAAAACAAGGGTCAAAAAGTCAAAACACGCAAACACTGAGTCTAATAAAAAACACACCAGGAGTTTAAAAGTTTAAAAACGTAAATACACACTTGAGATTAAAAAAAAATGCAACACTTAAGAAAAAAATAAATAAAACACGGCGCCAAAAAACTGGTCGAATACATAAGAACACGGAAAATCAAATAGCATAACAAACTAAAATGTTGTAGAAAGGCAAAATAAAACATATCATGTATTTAAAAGATGCAAACATTTCGACTTAAAAGCACCTAGATACATATTAAAAATGTCAAGTTCATCAGAGAACGTGTTAAAAATTTTATAAAACCTATATAACGAGAACCTGTTAATATAATTAAATTTTGAATCTAAATTTGGAAAGGAACTCTGGTTTCTTAAAATTCTGGCGGGCAGGAAAAGGTAGTACAAAATTTCACCAGCAGTAATTTTTTGGCTTTCATTCATAAAGGGAGAACAAAAACGATTAATTAATGCACTAAAGTTAAACATGATACATAAAATTCTGAAAAGGGAATTTCCATAAAAGGTAAAGGTTCGAGAATAGACAGATATTAGGAGAGATTGCGACGTTCAAAAAGAATGCGCGTAACTAACAAATCTGCAAAATATCACCTCAGCAGTCTACTCATGTGTTTCGCTGAGTTCGGTGATAGAAAATCTCGCCACTAGTAAAAACAGTTGTGGAGTGTTTACCATCGAGTTTCTCGCCTACTATTGCAAAAAGATGTCACTTATTAACTGTGGTCCAAAAATCGTTTTGCTAGACGTTATGCGACCATGCGTTATCAACTGGCATCTATAAAAATCCTCCAAATTATCCGAATTTCCAATTGACGGTTTGTTCTTGTTGTTTTCAGGTTTCATAACTTCCTTGTTTTCTGGCGATAATGTCAGAAACTATCATTTAAAGTAATACTCCGATAAACTTTCAGAATGTTCGTGATTTCAAGGACTGACATACCAGATATGCAATAGAGATCCTAGGACTTACTTCGAAAACCTCCCTTAAATTCCAAGAATTTCCCAATTGCAACTGTTGTTATTTAATAAATCCATTTCGTTCGTTGATAGGGTTATTATGCGTCCGGATTTCGTCCGGACATTCCTGATCTGAAGCTCACGTCCGCGTTAGTGTGCTAAGCTTCAAAAGGTCCAGATTTAAGCCAGTCAATGCGACAAGAGAGAAATTTGGTGGTAACAGGGAAAATCTGACGTATTCGAAAAAGCTGATGTCATTTCGTCTTATCCTGTCTAAAATTCTTTGATATAATACGAAACCTACAAAATACTCAGAAATATGTTACAGAAGTACTGTATTAAATTTTGAAGTAAATACGTTGAATATTGGAGGAAATATGAGCATTTGTACTAAATAAGTTTTTACTGCTCATGTGAGAGATCGGAAATTTCTTTCGGAAATTTTCTTTTATAACTTCAAAGTCAAATATATAGAGCAACTTACATAAAAATTCCAGTTTAATCCCGTTAAAATTCAGAAAGATGTTGGCATTTCAATGAGGTGAATTTAAATTTCTCTTTGAGAGAAGCTAAATGATGAAAGGTATTCCACAAATAGATACTTTCAAAGCTTCAATCTTCGAACAGTAACATTGAATTTTAGGAAAGTTGAATATTCTGAACACCCATGTATACTTATAAATAGGGATGGGAAAAACCTACCGGTCTTAACCGAAAACCGGTTTTTTTTCGGTTATTTTTTTGTCCCGGTTATAACTGGTTATTTTTTTGAAATCCAATAACCGGGTAAATAAACCGGCAAAATCAGCTATCGGAAGATAGACTAAAATGGTCTACAATAGTGATAGTGAAGCTTTCATAACTTGACCAGTTTTAGTCACAGAAGAGAGGGACGTTTTGTTTGAAATTTCATTGTGCCAAAAATCTTTAACAAAATATGATAAATAGGACAGAGGGATTGTTTAAAAATTTAGATATAGTTATTTTTAACCATTATACTTAATGACTCAAACAACATAAAATACGATTATTTGCGTCTGTATTATTTAATTTTTTCCTATTAAACCGGTTTCGACAAATAATTCGATACGTTTCACAAATATTTATTTTCACGTCACATTAACATAAATACGGACATAAAACTCATCATGAATAAGAATACAGACGTAGAACTGTTGATAGAACACATTTAGCAGAATTCTGGAAGATCATTAAAAAAACGTTTAAAAGAAGATGATTAAAGATTTATATAAGGAACACCATATTCTGAACTCTGAACTATCTCAGCCTATTCTTTCTCGTTTTTGGTTGTTGTTCCTCTTTGTTATTGTGTCGGCGGAAATGAAGAGCAGTGTTCCATTTGCTTGAACATTTCTATTGGGAGCAGAAAAAAATTGCATACCGGATTTGACGCTTATAGCCAAAAAATATTTTTCTTTAGTTTGAAGTTCTGTGGCTTCTGAAAGATAAGCATCATCGTTGAATGATGTTGTTTCCGATTAGAGGTGTCGACTAGCGGATCAACACGTCACTGAAAGAGTCTTTATGAACAGATGAATATCGGCCTGTGAATGGACTTCCTGTAGAAACAATATTAATAAAAAAAATTCTACAAATGGCGTTTTTTTTCTAACTAAATACCGAAAACCGGTTATTTTGGTCGGTCATAACCGCCAGGTTAAACCGGAGATGAAAAAAAACTGAATAACCAAAAACCGGCTATTTTTGCAATATCCTTACTTATAAATGAAATACGTTATTTAAATGCCATTTCGTTGAAGACCATTCGAAGATTCAAGTTTGAAACATGTTTATGCAAGATCCCTTATCATTTGGCTTGTCTTAAAGAGGAAATTTAGGACTTTTTAAAGAATCCTTTGTATCTTTCCGAATATTCGTGCTATTTTTACAAAAATGCGTGTAAGCAATGTGCACAGCAAACAAAACCATTAATGAAAGTTTCAAATCATTATCAGCTTCATGTGAAACGAGGTGAGCCGAAATCTCTTTTCTTCTTCTTCATCAATTTCTGGTTGGTCCCCTAAATGCCCTCGTGATTGAATCTTCAGTGTGCATGATACCAGATTGTATGTTACACGAAGCTCCAGAAATTATTTCAAACCACAGTTTTCGTATAAATTGCAAATTCCTCGCATTTTATGAAAGGATGCTTAATTTTTGCACACCAGTGTAAGTCATAGAAGAATACAGGAGAAAATTAGCAACTGAGAACTCTATTCCTTTATTAACATCCCGTGATGAAGCCTTTTGCGTAAATATGCTTGTTTAAAGGCGCGTATACTCTTGCGAACCGTTCGAATAAATTATTTTCACTACGAATTAACCGCGAACCATGGGAAAAGAACTTCTCTGTCGCCAATGGAGGGTGAGAAGCTTTGGAATATGCCTTGGTTTGCAAATTTGACTTTGTCAGATCTGACAGATTCAACTATTGTCGAACACGTTCCAACATGAACTGCGAATCTTTTTATGTTCGCCAAAATACCGACTGGATTTGGTTCGATGCGAGCGGTTCGGAAACCCCGTCCACATCTGCAAACCAGCTGTTCGCAATCATTCGCGAACCATTCAGCTCGTAAGTATATTCGTATTAAAATAAAAAAATAGAGAAATAAATAATTATAACTTACCAATAACGAGCTTGACAGCTGGCCATTGCAACCAACATTCTGGAGGGGGGGAAAATCAGAATTCAGTATCATTTTAGCAAAACATTTTAATTTTACATGAAATTTTTTAATCTTAAAATCTAGAAAAAGAATTTTAATGGAGATTCGAATCTTTACATCGTAAAAATCGTAGCAAGGTAATATTTTAGGCTTGATTCGTCTGGATTAATTGCATAAGCCGTTGCATAAATTCATCAGCCGTTGATTTTTACATCAAGCAATTTACAGAAAATTACCAAAATTCCAATTTACCAATTAATATGTCGGAAAATTATTTTCTTGACTTGTAAAAATTTAAAAAAATTTGTTCAGTAATGCCGATTTGATTTTATTTTCCTTGCTATTTCTATCTATTATTCAATTCCTACTATTAGTTCTCACTCTCCCTATATATATTTATTTAGATATCTTGTTCAAATTTTCAATCGTTAATAAAATACTTTTTATTCATCCACTCAAGTTCAAATACATTTTTTAAAACTTGTAGTGGATGACACTTGATGTTAATACAGTTTTTCAATTTTTTTTCCTTTTTTTAAAATTTTTCTTTCTTGACCTAAGTAAAAATTGACTTTAAATTTTTTTATATTACTTGTTTTTAAAAATTTACTCTCCAACGATAAAGTTTACATTAAAAAAATGTATTGAATATCGTGCGTTTGTACAAACGTGCGTGCGTGTAAACGAAATAACTAAAACAATGTAAAGTACTGTTGTAAGATATACTTAATATACTAAAAAAATTATTAAAATTCGTGAAAAAATTATACGGAAATAAAATTGATATCAATGGAAAGCTAATGTTTTGAATTTTAAAGTGGAGTAAAAATGGCTTTTGTGCAATAATATACTGCGAAGCTATTGAGAGAAAATAAATCAATTTCGATTAATTTTTAATTAAAACCCTATTTAAAAGTTTGAATAACCCTTTCTTAATGAACACTTACTTCCCAAAAAGTAACAACGTGCCAAATTAAGTAGCTCTCGGTCCAATGGTCTACGCTAGAGAGCGTTTCTAACGTTTTCACATCATACGTAACACATCACACAATTTAGGGATAGTTTGCCAACCTATAATCATTAATATATACTATATAATTTTAATGTGACGGTGTGCAGCATGGACTTTTGGGGCCTCGGTGTGTTTTTGGTGCTTTTGTAATTGGGTGTTTTCATTTTAAAACATTTATGAGTTTACATTTTTGTAATTAAAGTGGTTTAGAGCTTTGAACTGTTGTATTCTCTGAAGTTACTTTTTTCTCTGTGTTTTAATTCACTTTGTGGCTTGTGTTTTTGATCATGAACTCTGTAAATGGAGTCATCTCTGTAGTGTGCTTTCTTTGAATAAATAAATATAAATTTGATCGTCTTGTAAGGGGCTATAGGAGCTTTAAACACGAAAAAGGGACTCGAAAGTTGTTCAATTGCGACTCTTCTTAACGTAAGAAATAATCATTGAACGTAATAGATTTTTTACCACAGTTTCATAAAACATATAAGCTTATAAATACGAATTTTTAAGTCTGTGAAATAATTTTCAGTATTATAAGTATATGTATAAAATAAACATATTCCGTATAAGTTGTCGAACACAGATTTTTCTTGCGCGCAAAGTTTTTCAAAAAATAAGCAACTTATAATAACAAATGTTATACCAATTTACTCCTAAAGAACACATTGAAAATAATGCAAAGTGATAAATATTCAAATAGGTTTAGTGGACTTTTTAAAAATTTTTTGTGTTGCTAAAACATGCTAACGCTTTAAAAAAAACTATAAGCATATTAGGCAAGCACTTTAAAAAAGTATACATTATAATGCTTTGATTTTGCATGAATTTCTTTATTATGCGTGTTAATAACTACATGCCTAGAAAATTTTATAGTGATGCGAAGAACTATTTGTTTCAAATCCTGCCCGCAAGCTCTAAACATGTAGCAAGAACATTTTTTTTTATCCCTATCATCATAGAATTTCTCCATGTTTCTTCACCGTTGCAACTTTCACAACACACTTTGAATACTGATATTATATTAATTTTTCCAGAACATTTAGCACAACACAATGATGATTCAAAATCTTTAAAAATGCATATGTCAATGAATCTGTAATTTTCAGAATCATTAGTGAGCAGTTGGCTGCTTCTATTGAACTCCAATTTTCTAAAGGATGAACTTTTATTCGGATCAGTTTCCACTTTAATTTTCACATCCTTTCTAATGTGCTGATTGCCTCTGAACCGATTTTTTTCGGTCATTTTCCTGATCTTTTGCTTCTTTTTTCATTCATTTTGTAAATAAACACAGACTAAACACACAGTAAGTAGAGTTCAACAACGGATTCCGAGACTACCACTTTTGGACGGTTTTACGCCGGAAAGGAGTCTTAGGCAATGAGTCATACGAGCGCATTTTCGAAGTTCTTTCTTAGATAACGCTCAGTAAAATGTAAACATCACCCTTCAATTCTTCACTTTCCCCCTATTTTGATGAAAATAACTCCGCCCTGCGCATGTGCAAAAGCGCGGAGGGTTTCCGAATCCGTTGCTATACAATGAGAAAGTCGCTTATGAATCGTTTAAACACTGGAAAATAAATGAAAAAAGTTGTATTTCGTTTCTGAAAACGATTTCACAGTTAGGTAGACAAACAAGTCAAAGAGTAGTGTTGAGTTGTAGGTATCCTTCTCTTGTTAAATTAAATAAAAAATAGTTAAATTAAATAAAGGTAAACTAGAGCAAAGGTTATTTACTAGCTAGCTGTAGCAGTCGACATTTCAAAATCGAAACTGTTGAACAGTTGATGAAACGTCAACAGTGGCCTTCACGTTTCTGATTGAAACGTCAACAGTGACCTTCACGTTTCTGAATGAAACGTCAACAGTGACCTTCACCTTTCTCTGAATATCTTCTAAACTAATTAAAGTACACACATGTGCAATACCTTAAAATGTTCAGAAGGGTTTCGGCTATCAAATGAAATCATAAACAAACACGAAAAATTAAAGACTTAAAGGTCCTAAAGCCCATTAAAAATATACAGATTATATGCTGGAAAATTCGTATAAAATGACATATTTTTTCTCCACAGGTATACGAAGACAAAATAAGTAAAAATGAATACGTAATTAAATGTGAATATTTACAAACAGTTGAACAAATGTGGAAGTACAATGTGCTTTTTTTCACTCAAATAGAGCAAATTTACAATAGTCGTCGTTTAAAGTGATCAAGGATATGACGATCAACCGGTTGTACTGATCAAAACAGCGTGGAACGAATCTCCCGTAACTAAACATACAGAAAAGCCGTCGGTTCTCGTGATCAACAATTCGCTTATAGTGATCGATAACTCTGCAAGCCCTTCATTCTTTAAGAAAATTAGTCCAATACATTCTTGAATCTTTTATAGGGCATTATTTATATGAACGCTTTATCCAACGAATGCTTGTACACTAAAAAAAAAGATGTTAAGTTATTAGTTACTTAACATATTTATTTAGTAAATATGTTAAGTTACTAGATCGATAACATTTTAAGGAAAGCTTAAAATATAAATTATGCATGAATATTTTGCAATACTATACAAAGCATGGATTTTCTTTTTCTAATTAAAATTAACGAGTACATACTAATAATGTTGTGCGGTTTGTTTTCCTGCTATACTTGTATACCTATAGACTAGTGTTACAATAGACTCTCGATTAACCGGGATGGTCAGGAGATGCTTCGTCCCGGATAAGCGAATATCCCGGATAATCCAATTTATGCAAATTTTGATGAAAAAGTTTGGCAAAATGAGAGAAACTGTAAAAATATTATACAATAAGACATTAACAGTTTAATTAATACAAAAGAAAAAGAATTAACGAGAAATTTTAACGTTATTTAGATTTACAATTCGTACAATTAAAAAGAAAAACAGAGATGTACTGTTTTGTGAAGAATGAAATGATAGGAGTCTGTTTTTGTTTTTCTTTTACTCTTCGGCGAATAAATTATACTACGCAGATTTCTCAATATCATTTTTTCTGCAGGTGTGCTTTCACCTTCTTGCTCCAAGTAATTAAGTAACTCTTCAGTGTGTACTAATGCGTCACCGTGACTTAACTTTTGATAAGTTACAAGATTTTCCTCATCACTTTCAGGAAATTCTTCGAAATTCCTTGTTTCTTCTGAACCACAAGTTACACGGGACACAATATCATCGTCACTTAAAACTTCGCTACATTCCTATGTCGAATCTTCGTTAATCCATTGTTCCACTGCTTCTTCATCCACATTTTCAGAACAGTCTAGCTTTTTCAAATCTTCAAAGATTTTTCTCTGCAAATGAGCACTATCGTCGTCATCTGTAGGAATTTCATTTTCCTTATCCGATAAAATTGCCCTCCAAGATTTCTTAACCGTGAGCTTTTTACTAATTTCCATGCAGCATCAACAAAATAAATTGGATCCAAAAGTGTGAGATTTTTCCAAAAAGAACGCAAATCATCGTATTCTTCCTCTACCAACTTAAAGAGCAAATTTCCGCGGTATATTGTCTTAAGGTTTCGAATAACACCCTGATCCATAGGTTGGATGTGAGCTGTCACATTTGGGGGCAGATATTTCACAAAGATATTACCATCTTCCGATTTTAAAATCTCTTCAGATGGGTGACTAGTTGCATTGTCCAGCAGAAGAATGGCTTTTTGAGGAAGACCGACAGCTTCCAAATGTTTTCGTACCGCAGGAACGAACTTTTTTTAAAAAACCAATCAGAAAAAATTTCTATAGTCATCCAAGCTGTTTTGTTGCTGTAATACTTTACAGGCAAACTTGAATCTTTCTTCAGTTTTCAAAAAGCTACCGGGTTTCTTTCAGTTCCAATAACGGACAAATTTAAAAAATGTGAACTGGAGGCATTAGCACAACACAATACTGTTATGCGTTGTTTCTGCTTCTTATGTCCCAATACATTTTTTTCGGTTTCATATGCTAATTTCTTTTGTGGCAAACAATTCCAATATAAACCCGTTTCGTCCGCATTGTGTATTTGTTAGGCACTCAAATTTTCTTCACG
Organism: Araneus ventricosus; assembly: GCA_013235015.1. NCBI lineage: Eukaryota > Metazoa > Arthropoda > Arachnida > Araneae > Araneidae > Araneus > Araneus ventricosus. The sequence continues at coordinate 26,707 of BGPR01005900.1, read as the reverse complement.
TACGAAATTTCGAAATTCTAACACAAAATCTTCAGCTGCTGATGTGAAACTACCGATTTTTTCCGCCCTGGACAGTTATTTGGCGTTTACTGTATCTTTGTTTGAATCTCGTTAACCACACACTCGAAGCACTGAAATGAACGGGTATTTTAAGTTCTTCGAAAAAATGTTTGGCTTTAGCCGCACAAACAGCATCTGATACAGGAATTCCGGCAGCTCTCTGTTGGTCAAGCCACAAAACCATGGCTTTATCTAAATCTTCATATGTTGAGGTTTTCATTGTTTTTCGATTACACATTCCTTTTAGACTATCTGAAGTTCCTGCAAATTCGAGTAGCTTTTGTTTGTTTTTTATAATGTCTCGCACAGTTTGATCACCAATCTCATATTCACACATTAACCCTCTGAGTGGTTCGGTCTTCTTTCTAAAGCGATTCGAAAAGCGAGCGGCTGTAGAACCTTTATCTATTTTGAAAGTGTCTTCCTCCCAACAGAAGATTTTCCCAAAAGCGCAGCAGATCAAGTCTCTTCCCCCCTCTGAGCTGTGGACAGTCAGCAACCCCCTTGGAGGGGCGCACTAACCACAAGAATCCGCTCTATTCAGCTTTTAACCTATTCAAACTAGGTTTTACTGCTTTCGGAGATAACACCTGTCGTGTAACAAAATTACACTTTATGTCTTCGAGAGCCCTCTTTCTGCATATTGCCCGTGTCCATGACAAAAATAAACACCGTTAGACTAGACAAATGCCAGACCGTTGGGCCAAAAAATTGAAGGCTATATTACTTATTTTTCATGTCGTGAGTTTCTAAAAATATGAACATCATTGAAGTTGCATGAAAGTTGATATTCTTTAGATGTCTCTGTGACTTCAATTTATTTGATGTTTATTAATAGTTGTATTTTAAATATTGGCTGTACTTCATATTATTAGTTGTCTTTTTTATATTCTTGATTTCAATTTATTTTCAGTCTACACGTCAGCATATTAGTCTACGAATGTAAAAATTATTTCCTTAATTTTAAGGTTTAACTACAATGCCATTTATATATATTTTACTAATCTCTGATGGCACTATAAAACTTTTCATATTGTTTCTTGATTTAGTATTCAGCAAAAAGTAAAAAAAAAGAGCCGATCACAAATAGAAACGGAGCTTAACTGGCGTAATCCGTTTTGTATGCACATAAACATTTATTATATAGATAGTCACATAATAATCTATATTCCAAAATAGCCAGTAATAATTAATACACATGAAGGATTATAAATAACCTTCTTAACCCCTGAATAATGTTTTAAATAAAGCAATATACTTCAAGCCTTTTGTACTGAAACTAGTTATATATGCTTTTTAAGAGGGCGAATTAATAATCCTCAAACTAAAGATTGCATTTAGAAAACCAATGCACTAAATGTCGGAAGAAATAGCTTATTCATATAACCTTCATTTAGCACGCAAGAGATTATCTTATATTATAATAAACGGAAATTTAATTCACCTGAAATTTGAAACTTTGATGCTATAGTCCAGGAAGAGCATCCAGTCGCGAATTTTTCAAAATTAAATTTAATTCTTTTTTTATAATTTTTTTTATCGAAAAGTAATGGCATATTGAGTTTCAGGGGCATTAGAGTTTTTTTACCCGATTGAAACGAAAATTGGGCAATTAAGGTTAAAAGACCACATACCAAATTTCATTTATCTAAGTCGTTGCGTTTGGGAATTATAGTGTTCACAAGCATGCGATTACAGAAACCGACCGACAGTCAACGTTTCAAGGGATTTCGTCCAAAACTTAATACGGGCTTACATTCCTAATTTTTGAAACTGTGTACCAAATTTTATCTATCTAGCTATTGAGTTTTGAGTTATCGTGTTCATATGAACCCTAACAGACAAATTTCCCGTTTACGGACTTTATCCAAAAATTGATTGATATATACTAATTTTGTATAAAGTCCATACACCAGATTTCGCCTTTCTAGCTTTAACCGTTTTTGAGTTACCGTGTTCACAAACAAAATTCCAAAATTGTGTTCTTCGGACTCAGGGAGGTCTAAAACGTGGAGATTAATCAAAATCTCGTGTTGAAATTTACGATCGACGATTATAATACTTTCTCTTTGTATACTTCGTGTACTAGAAAGTAAAAACGATCAAACTTTTTTTCTATCAATTTTACGAAAATGCGCTAGCTACGAAGTAAAGTGTTATTGAATTTGTTTTCTACAGACAATTTTTTGCAAACTTCGCAAAATCAAAGCATAAGGAGAAAAATTTAACACCTATTCGAAATTAATCAGGTACTTTTTCACATTTTATAAATGTCTTGGACGTTATCGGTGTGATATTCAAAAACATTTTTGGGCCTTTTCATACCAAATATAAAGGAAATTTAACTAACATAAAACTTACACTTTACTGTTTTTCTTAAAAAATAAAATAATAGATCTAATTCAAATATATCATACAGCTTGGAAAATAAATAAGAGTCTCATTATTATCCATTAAAGTTCAGAATGAAAATAAAAACCTGTATATAAATCAGAATTTTATTTAAAAAACTTATACTTTACAAATCACAGCACACACACAAGATATTGTGATAAAACACACTGTCTAGCATGTGACGGTGGAGTTTGGAAATAATTCAATGCCTGAGACTACTATTATTATTAGAAGTACTGTCTTCAAACTCGTTAATAACGTGTCGGGATGCATCATAGGTTTGTAACACATATTAGTGGATTCTTGTCTCATAGCATTTATTAAAATTCAGCTCGCAATTGGCATAAGAGCTACCAAATCAATGTAATTCAGGCATTTAGATTTGATCACTTAATGAAGAATGCATATCAGCAAAACTATAACGCTCAAGGAACTAGTGCATAAATATACAGTATCATTGAAGTAAGCATTGATATTTTCTTAGAAATGGTTTGTGTTCTTACATTTTAAAAAAGAAATAAACATTTTCACTGACTATTGAAATAAACTTAAACTGCAGATGTTATCAGACTCTTAATAAGATAACTAAAAGTCTGTTAAGATCACTGAAACGTTAAATTTAGTTGATATTATTCTTTACGTTTCCATGTAAACCAAAATTTTCTCTAACAAAAATACAATATTTTAAAACATAAAAAATAAAATTTTCATCCCTTTTCTTTAACATTTGTTTCAATGTTTGTTCAAAGTGAGCAAAAAATAAATTGAATAATAATTATTTGAAAAAATAATTGTTTTTTTTTTCGGAATTTATTTCATTTTGATGAATTTAAAAGAAATTCTAAGTAGTGTAATATAGAAAACTCATCTAGAAAAAAAACTGCTATAGTTTTAAAAAATCACACCTAAACCTTAGTTATTTTTTTTTTCAATTCAATGTTATATAACGAAATAAACAACCCCCCTCTTTTCTTATCACCCCCGGCTTCTCAAATTTTTCTATGCTTGAATGGGGTATTGAAAGAGATTGGGCAACAAAATCTATTTTACTTAACAATTCGATTAAAACATTGATGCATTGAAATAAAATCTTATATAACATAAGTGTATTACAGGGAAAACACTTGAAACATAATACAATTTCAATCCAGGCTGACAAATATTAAACCGAACTTATACAGAATCCAAATTCGGACACACACAACTAGAAAAAAAATCCAAAACTAACCTTCTTTCTGAAAGAAGACCTCAATGAAGATAGCGTTAAAATGCCCCAAGCCAAAGGGGTGTGGGGTCTTGGATCCTGTGGTATCTCTAATTTGCAGTAAGTACATTCTTATCAGCACTCATTGTGTCGACCGCTACCCTACCCAGCTAATCAATCAAAATGTCAAACCACGGAAGGGGGAAGAAATTCGGAAAAATACGTTTATCGCGCTTTAGAGACAGTTCACAAGAGACGTATATTTCCGGGCTGACCGCTTTCGGCGTGTCTCTGACCACACGTTGTGTTATCCGCTTATGGGATAGTCCAAGGTCGACGTAGAAATACGTGTGAAACGCTCAGAGGGTTAATGATTTAACTGTTTGTCCATTTTTCGATTTTTTAATTATTTCCAGCTTTTGATTTATACTAAGAACGACTCTTTTGCTTTTCGACATGTTAACACTACGAACAAAATGCAAAGCACGTGGAAAAATTTTAATCTGAACAACATAGATCATATCCCGCCTTGCCTTGCCCCAACAGCATTCCAGAACGGGAGCAAAACTGGTTGGCTGGACGAGTCCAATACAATAGGAAGGGTTGAGAAGAATGCGGTCTTCCCGCACATTCCAATGGCCGCAATCAGCGCTTTTTTTTGGGGGGGGGGTGTCGTCCCGGATAATCCGATCCCGGTTAATCGAGAGTCTTGTATTTTTAAGGCATTTTGAATGTACTGATCATTCGGATGTTTTGATCAAATTGGCTTTGACCCAAAGTGATCACTACAAGCGCCGTCCTCTGTAGTTCATCTAACCTAGGAACATTTTGAAAGAAAAGAGGCAATTATTTTGAAGAATTTTAATTTCCTACGCAAGGCATAAGGTGCATATTGTTACGAACATGGAATGCCGCGTCCGGCAATGTTAGTCTTATGGTTGGGAAGAGAGTTTTACAGGGGTAAGTATGGAATGACCGGCAGCGGCCAGGAATGGACCCCTGACCTTGGCGACCATTTCGGCGACAAATCGAAGATTCCCGAAAATGCGATTATTTTCTCGATATCTCTATTAGGAGAGGAGATACACAGAATGTACTGGATGATTCCATGTGACGTCACGACCAGTTGAACTAGGATATATAAACGGAGGCAACTGAAATGAGGAACGTCTTCGGAGTGCGAAGGACTTTTGAGTTTCGTCTGCAGTGCGAGCTGGAAAGCCGGTGAGCTGAGCGATATTGAAAGTTATTAAGCTGTTACTGCCCTTTTTTGCGTGATGACTACATTGCTCTGTCTCTGATTTAGATTGATGTTACTGCCCTTATTAGTGATTTGTTGGCTGTTTGTGTTGCTAAATCCGAAAGTGCCGTTACTGTTTTACTAGTGAGTTGTTGTCTGTTTGCGTGCTAATCTGCACAAGAGCTATTGTTCCTGTTACTGTGCTTCGTGTTTTCCTGAATATTTGTGAATAAACCATCATTCCACATCATCCTGCTTGTTGGACTGTTTACACCGCACACACACAGAGCGATCTTTGTAACAATATTAAGGGCATGTGCTTGAGTGCCATTCAAATAATTTTGAGACAAACAATAAATAATTTACCTGAAAGAAAATCTATTATAATCCTAAGTTAAGAAAAAAACTAGAAAGAGAATAAAGGTAATTATTGTAATTCAAATTAATTTAATTTAACGGCTTTAATAAATTAATTAAAATTTAAATTATTTTTCGATTATGCACAACTTATATTCAAAAAACTTTATAACTGTTCTTGATATTATACTCTTGATATTGTTATACTGTTTTTCCTCATAATGCTCTTTTTTTGTTCTCCTATCTTAATACAAAACTTATTTTTAATGGTTCAGTTATGTATTAACAAAAATGTTAGTTGTAAAGGACTAATAAATTTAAGGGTGGACCTAAAAACATATGTAAAATTCTCTTCAACATCTTGATAAGCACAATAAATCCTATTTTAATAGAATTAAAATAATTTTTAACAAAATTTTGATAAAAATGACAACTTTTTTATTATTTATAACTGCGAATGTATTTTACTTTATATTATATAATATATTCACTGACATTTCAATACAAACATTGCAAATAATTTAATATTTCGCAGTATTAAAATTTTTTTCTAGCATGAAAAACTTTTGCAACAAAACAAATTTATAAAAATAAATAAATTAACATAATCAGAACTAGTTCACCAATATAAAACAAAAATGTTTGCAGTATATTCATCGTTTTCAAGTTATGAAATCGTTTTCCACGATTTCCCAGGAGTTTTGATGAATCCATTTGAACATAATTTTACACAAAACGTGATTAAATATAAATGTATAAAGAATAATAATAGGATAAATCATGAAAAATAGCGTATTACCTGTGAAAGTTGAAGGACAATGATAAACACTGCTGTTAAAGTGCGAGACATGTTTTTCATGCGTTTTAACAACAATTCAATTCAAACAAACTTCATCTCTTCCTTTATCTCGTTAAAAGCTAAATTATTTTGCTACGATTACGAACCAAGTTTTAATAACAGAACAAAAGCCAAATATCTGATAAGCTCGCTGTATTTATGTTATATCACGTCACATAAACTTATCAAACAGAGATAAATAGATAAAACCTCAGCAAACCCACTTTCCTGCCATATTTTTAGTTTAGGTGAAATGAAGAAATTTTCGCTTGAATTTTAAAGCAGATAATATGCAGATTCCGTTGATGTTTGCTACAGCGCAAATAATTAGTTAAAATATGGTAATAAATAAATAATTTTAAATCTTATTACAATTGTGTAATAAGTAGGCGAAAAATAAATCTTAATATAAATAAAAGTCATTGTGGGTATGTTCCACATCTCCTCCTAAACTACTGGATCGATTTCTACCAAACTTTGCACACTTATTATTTAATTATTTAAGGCAAGAGGAAGATTATTGTCAACTTTTCGAAGCCCAAAAGTTAATTAAACAGTCAGTTAATTAAAAATTAACAGAAACCGTTTTTCCGTTGTAAGTTCGAACCAAATTATCTCCCAAAAAATTTACCATCTTAAAGTTCAAAATTTTACCTTTTCAATGATACCAATTTTTTATCTGTGACATTTTTCCTTCAATTTCTATTAATTTTTTAAAATTTAGTAAATTGTTAATTACCTGCAGACGATTTTGAAATAACACATATTTATAGCTACTCCATTGCTAGGCAGCGGTTAGACTTGGAACTAATTTCCCTTTATTTCTGAAATTTTTGCTAATTTTTATAAATATGTTTCATATAAGAAGAGAGAGATCACCGTCAACTTTTAAAAGCCCCAAATCTTATTAAAATTTCAGTTAATTGGCAATTAAGCAAGATTTGGCATTTTGCGTGATATTTTTCGAAAATATGTATTATTTCACAAAAACTATTTTTACCAATATTAAAAAAATTATCTCTTCGTGACATAAGTTTCATTTCCGTTCAATCTGTTGCCTTCATTCTAATAATTTTTCAAAAATTAAATTGTGTGTAAATTTACAATTTATAACACTTTTTTTTATTGATGAAGAACAAGAATACATAAGAACTGTTGCTAGATCACATTAGAAAAATTCTGGATAAAGACTAATTTTATTATTTTTTTATTCATATTTATTTTAACGCTTTTCCTTAATGAAAAATTTGCTATATAAATAAATTTCCCCAAAACATCCGTTAAAATCTGTTTTAAATTAGCTATCGGCGGTTTTTAAAAATCGTCTGGTTGAATTGATATTCTCATTTTAACTAAATAAACGTTCCACACAATAAAAGAATTTAGGATATTGTAATTTTCTATAGAAAAGTAGTTTTTTACATCAAAAATATTAGGCATGAAAGTATTTTAATCCCGAGCAACACCGGGCATAACAGCTAGTAAATAAATAAAACTGAAAACAAAGAGGGGAGTTCTTTTTTTCTTTCGAATCTGCGAACATATTTGCCTTATCAGCACACGGCGAGTGATAGCAGAATCTCTCTTAAAATCCGTTAACGTCCAAATTAATTATTTAATCACATATTACAATAAATTTTCTATTAAATTACATTTAAAACACCAAGATTAAGATAACTGTAACGTAAAATTAAATTTCAAGAAAAAAATATGGGGCATCTGTCTTTATTATTCTTTTAGAAAATTATGAAAAATTCGGTAGAAAATCATTTAAAAAAAACTTTAAAAAAATCTAAATACACTCGCTTAACGAACATAATTCGTTCCAGGATCTTGCTAGTTATTCGAAACACTCGTTAAGAGAAACAATTTTCCCATTATTAATTATTGTAAAATACGTTAATGCGTTCCATTCCGAAAAAAATACTCAACAAATTTCATGTAAAACGTTTATTTAAAGAAAATTATATATAACATTGTTAAAAAGCGCGAATCATCTTCATCTTTATTTCTATTGCAGAATCAACCAATTTTTCTGAAATGCAAACTCTATTTGCAGAAAAAATCGAAATAATTAGTTTATTATTTATGATTCATGCCAAATTCTTTTTTATTAAAACTCTGTCTAGAGACATTCGTTTTTTCTGACGCTTCAACATTTGACGAAAATGCGATACAGCATTATCATAAAATAAATATGTAGCGCGCACAGCTCACATTGGGGCAATCAGGGTGATGCTTTTCAATGTATGATGTAACAGTTTCCCAAGCCTTCAGCATTTCTCTTATTGCGCCAGAAGATTGCTGCTTTGCTGTTACCTCCTCCCCCTCTGACAAGCTTTCCTCCACAATATTTTGCTGTGAAACACAATGCGCCTCCATAAGCTCATCGGTGGTCAGCTCTTGGACTTTGGTCTTCCTCAAGCTCATCTATATCATTTTCCACCTCCAATCCCACAATCTAGTTGACTTCAGGCTCCACAAGTACCGGCTCAAACCCCCTCGAAGTCACATTCGAGAAATCTCTAAGGCCACAGCTTCATCCAAGCAGAAGTAAAGGTTCTCTTGGTGAACTCTCACCAAAAGAATACTCACTTCCTCGTATTTTCGATCATCTTGAAGCAGGCAACGATGTAGAAGCGACATTTCGGAAACTCTCTGAGAGGTTTCCTTTTATGAAAGAGCCGGTCCCTTCATTGTCTCACGATGGCTCATTGGTCGCTGAACTGGCTCGACAATTCTCTCCGGACACAGCTTCATCCAAGCAGAAGTGAAGGTTCTCTTGGTGAAACCTCACCTTCTCGTATTTTCGATTATCTTGAGGCAGGCAATGATGTGGAAGCGACATTTCCGATACTCTCTGAGAGGTTTCCCTTCTTGAGAGAACCCTTCATTGTCTCATAATGGCTCATTGGTCGCTTCAATGATAAGTCTGAACACAATTTTGGAAAAATGTGTTATCACAAACGACCAAGCGATGCTAGCTGAGCAAGTGGTAAACACGGGCTGATGTAGCATGCGCACAAATCGGGACTTTCCTTGTACTCGTCATTCGTTATGTGAAACGTCGCTCGTTAAGCGAGTCATTTTTTTTACAATTTATTTTGCTCCTTATGTGAATTACTCGTTAAACAAGGTTTCACAGTATTGAAGGTTTATAAAATATCAAAAATAAAAATTACTTTCTAATTCTTTGTATTGCCTCAAAGATAAACCAAAGAAATTATAAAATAATTTCAAAATGACGATATTTTATCTTCTAACTGGTGGTCTAACTTAGATCCACTGTGTTTGTGGATCTGATGGACGTTAAATATGACGTGGGAAAACTTAATTCCGCATATGCAGAAGCTTGGAGAGAAAAATGCGAGCTCAGGTGTCGTCTCGTCGTCTGACTGTGGTTTAAAATTACGAGGTCCGTCCCAAAATAGCCCTCGAGTTGCTTCTTCGGGACGTTAATATAAGTAAACTAAACTAAACATATTAACACATAGACCTAAATCTCAGATTTGAATTTGTGCCTTTAAATTTTTTAAATTTTGATATCAGCGGTTATGTCCGGCGCTCTTCGGGAGAAAATACTTGCATGTCTAATATCGAAAATGCAAAAAATCACCTTTATATAAGTGATTTTGAGCTTGATGAGTCTGCGGTTATTTTCATATAGCACTCATATTTGTACATGTAAGACTTTTGAATATATAGCGTTTTGGAAATGAATGAATCTTTTATAGTAGCTGTGTATTAAATTATCCTGTAAAAGATTTAAAATAATTGAAAGAAAAAGCAAAAATGTAAAAGACATTGGGTTAAAGAGATTTTCAGGGCAGCCGTTTAATTTTAAATTAATATTTAAATTGTCGATAGCTGTGACGTAAGTTAGAATGGTTATTGCAAATATTTTTGATTCTTTTTATTTGAGAATAGATAGTATTTTTTACAATTTTGAGGTTGAGGTTGGTCTGAAAGTGACAAAGAGAAATAGCCCTGAAATTAAAGTCATTTCTTTTGTTACAAACTCCAACCGAAATCCCTGAATCTAAAATTTCAATTACTACTGCAGATCCTGTAAAAGATTCATTCATTTTCAAAATGCTATATATTCAAAAGTATTACACGTAGAAATATGAGTGATATATGAAAATAACCGCAAACTCATGAAGTTTGTATTGTATTTACCAGGTGGAAGCTCGAGTTCAGTATCTTTCAGTATCCCCCAAAATGGAGGCAAGGCAAGGAAAGAGCTTTTGTGTGTTAGAAAATGCGAAGTGTTCCCTTGGCCCCCCAGGTGACCTGATTTAACGCTTTTCTGCTACTTCCTCTTGGGACACATTAAGGATTTTTTTGTACCCCCATTACAAAAAACATAAGAAGAGGCCCAGAAACGGATCCATGCTGCATTGATGACCATTGGCAGGATGACGCTACAAAATGTGTGGAACGAGTTCGACTGCAGCCTGGACGTGTGTCGTTTGATCCAGGGGGCGCAAATAGAACATTTGTAGAGTGTGAAAAAAACTTGATGAGTTTGAGATTATTTTCATACATCGTAAGACTTTTGAATATATAACGATCTGAAAATGAATGGATCTTTTATAGTATCCCTGTATTAAATTATACTAATTATTTTCATCGTCTTCAAACCAAAAAAATAGAGGGCTAGAAAATCAACTTTCAACATAGCTCCCTTTTTGAAATTAATGAGACAGGGACATTATCTTTCTGAGCTCGGCTGGAGTGAAAATACCGGTACCTCAGAACCTGGAATAATTTTTCGTTTATAGAAACAGAATATAATCGTCTTTTAGAAACAGAATAGAATCGTCCTGCTCCACTGGCACTGTCAAGGGACCCAGAACCCCGCGGTGAACATCAGTACAGCTGGTTGTGAACTACCTTATCCCTCTAAAATTCTCCCAGTCGCCTAAGCCCGTCCTCCATCGAACCGGGCGGTTTGGGACGAAGTATTGCACAGAGGATTAAATTTACTGACAATTTAAAATACTTAGGTTTAAGATAATAGGCTGGCGAAGTTCAGCACTTATTTTAACACTGTTTTCGAGGATTTTCGAGGAACACTGCACTCGACTGCATTCAAAGATTTTCGAAGAAAACTGCATTCGGGGTTTTTCGAGGAACACTGTTTTCAAGGATTTTCGAGGAACACTGCATTCGAGGGTTTTCGAGGAACACTGCATTCGAGGATTTTTAAATTGACAAGCAATTTTAATCGGATTGTTCAAACCTATTTTAATGTAGACAAACGAAGTTTAAAACTGTGGAACATGTTGTTACTGAAAGAGCCCTGATTTATGACGCTGGCGTCTGGGGTTGGGTTCTAACCACAGAGAAAGTTAAAAGGCTTCATACGATACAAAGGGTTTTCCTTTTGAAATTCACTAGAGCTTTTCGTACTACCTCTACACAGTTACTCAATGTACTGGTTGGAATTCCTCCGTTGCATTTGTCTGTCAGGTAAGAATTTCAGAAATTCCGAGCATCGTCCTGTCAGTCAGAGGAGCTCCTGAAGCGACTTGATATCAAGAATTTGGACTATTTATTAAATTATGAGATGTTTCCATTGAGCATAGATTATTAACTACTGTTCCATCAACTTTGAACAGTCAATATCAGGTGTACATGGATGGTTCCAGGATCGCTGACGATACTATATTCTCCGAGTGCATTTTACAAAATGGGGAATATCAAAAATATTTCAATTTAAACTGGAAGAAATTATACCGTTTTCCAGGCCGAGCTGGCTGCGATTAATTTTGCGGTCTGCTGGGCTGTGGAAAACGGGGTCCGGTTCAATATTCATACTGACAGTCAATCTTCCATTGAGGCTCTGCAGTCCGTATTTGATGCTATTGTATTTCACATTGTACGAATATAAGTCTATTTTAATGTATAATATATATATTTTTATTTTTGAAAATTGTATTTTTATATTGTATTTGTTATTTTATTATTTATTTTTATTTCCTTTTTTATTGAATTTTTGTATTATGTGTTTTATTGTATTTGTTATGATTATACTGATTGTATTTCTTGAATTTGATCAAGGCTTGATCAAGTGTTTTAACTCAAATTTATTTTATATTGTTCTTTTTGAAACCAATAGCGGCCCATCGGCAGGTGTGGTTCAAAAATTTGCAAGAAAACAGTGAGTATCTGTTGAAATTAAGGAAAATTTGTGAAATTAGAAGAAATTTGTGCGACCAGCTCATCCGGGATTGAGCGATTGGGCTTTTAATTTATTGGTTTGATCAAGTTTTCTAACTCAGACTTATTTTATATTGTTCTTTTTGGTCGGCTGGGCCGGTGTGGTTTTTATTGGGCTACGGAGGGGTTGATTCCATTTTAATTCTGCGCAGTTTCAATGTTTAGTATTTTTAATGGTTTTAATTGTAAAATTTTTTCTGTGGATATTTTAATAGAATATTTTAGCTGAAATAATTTCGGCTATTCTTAGTTCAGATTTTGTAAAGAGGTATTTTTAAAGAAAATGGGCACCGAGTCCACACTGGTTCCCTCTGAAATGTTATAAAAACTAACGCCAAATTGTACTTCAGTTTCTCCTCCATCATATGCCCCAGGTCCTCACTGCTAAGTAATTGTTTTATTTTCTCCTTCCATGATGGTTATGGATGTGTTTCAAGTGTGATTTTTTAATTGTATTCGAGAAAATGGAATCCCTTTTTTTAATTAGATGGTTTTTTAAAGAATTGTTAAAAACTTTTATTTGTGCTTGTTAACATTTGGTTTTGGAGTAAGATGTGTTTTTTTTGGGGGGGATGAAAAGAAACTACTCATTTGGTGTATTTGTTTATGCGGTTTGAATTTGTTTTTTTTTTCAGTTGTTGTGTGCGAATTTTTAAATGCTTTTTAAATGAAAATTAAGTTTGTATAAATCCTCTCCAGGGAATTGTGTTTTATATTTTTCCCTATAGTATTGCGATTTTTTTATGTTTTGGCTGGGTGCACTTTGTCAATTAGTATTTTGTAACTATGCAATGGTTAAGGATTATCCTGATGTAATTAAAATCCACTCTGTGTTCGGGTGTAGCATGTAATATATTTTAGTGTGTTGATTTATAGTATATTGTATAATAATAGGGTGTATAATAGGGGTGATCCCTTTCGTGCTGCTGGGAGTCTTTTATATTTCCTCACCATCCTGCTAAGGGTCTTACACCCTTTCGGTATGTCGGGTCGGTGTGGGTTCCTGTCCTTTCCTTTATCTCCCTTCCAAGTTTGTTCGTGGAGTTCTGGCACACCCTGTATAAGGCAATTGTCCTAAATGTTAGGGAACAAACAAAGAGTATGAAGGTGGTGGAACTCCACATGCAAACACCTCCATGCGGGGAGTTCTGAGTTCTTTTGACACAGAAAAAAAGCGAAATGCTGCATGAAAAATTCATCATCTTAAAATGTTACAGATTTCTGTGGCAAATGGTCAGCCACAGATTACGTTGTAAGAAACTCAAATTTTGCACAGATAATTACTCTTATAGGTGGTAACTTTTCCTCGTGTAAGCTAATAAATTGAGCTAAATTTTTTTTTCCGGAGCTTTTTCACTCCACCCTACTGTGCATCTATCCTTATCTTATAAATAATTTTCTAAATGCATAAAAATCAATCAAATTTTAAAGTGCAACCAACTTCAAGCACGAATAATTATAATGCCAGTAGAAGCTTCTGAACGCATCAAAACATTTTTATTACGTGTTCTTGAAATCGTTAAAACTTATACTGATAGACACAGACTAGTACAAATTCCTTGTTTGAAATTCGGTTAAAAAAATACATTGATAAAGCTTGACAATGATAAAACTGAAAAAGTAATAACAGCCATGCCAGCAGTTCCTAATCCAGAAGCGCCGATGCTTTGCAACACAGAGAACATGCAACCAGAGATGCCACAAATCGTTCCACTAAACCACATTGAGTGAAACCAGGCTGCTATCGATCCAGCCGTTATGCCATCAGCTCGAAAAGCAACAAGTGGAAACAGAAAAGTAAGCACCACCTTGGTTACACCAGCTAAAACAGCTGTTTCAACGATATACACTGTAAAAAACAAGAAAATGAAATCATTGCAAATATATATATATTGTATTACATTTTTTTTAACTGTTTTGAGATTTTTAATATAGGTATCTTATTAATTCTTTAATATCAAAAATTTATTATATTATTTGGTCAATTATGCTGTTTCATAGTTGGAAATCTAGTTTTGGTAATCTGTGATGTCAAGCTAAGTGGCGGTATGTATTAAAAATGTTGAATTCTGGTAAGGATAAGTAGAGACACTGAATATTTAATGTTTAATGAATAGTATAGATATTTTATTGAATGATATATTTATTGTTTTTAGTGCAATATAAAAGTGCAATATATTGCTGAATTACATATTTTTATCTTGAATTTTAGTCCTTTCTATATAGTTATGTTTTATCGTTAGGGTTAGTTTATGATCTTTCTTTCTAAATTCTTTCACTTTAGGGTAAATTACCCTGTTTGTTTTTTCAACAACTTTAGTAACAGGGATGGTTTGTACAGCAAAATTAATTTAACCTGGCTAAAGCTTGTCCACAGCCAAGCTGCTATATTAATTGTTGAAAACTCCATATACTTGGATTGCCTTTTTCAATACTATTAATAACAACAGATTTTTTTTACATGTTGATATATAAATGTTTAAACTTAATTTTATGTTCATGGTATCTATAATATTTTCAATTCTTTTGATTTGTTTTAAATTTGGTTGTATTGTTCAAATAATGAATTTTTAGTATAGGATTTGCTTCTTGATATATATATATATATATATATATATATATTAATAAAAGAAAACATAGAAAGAAAACATTAAAAGCACGTTGTAAAAGAAAAACCAAAATAATAATAAAAAGGAACAAAAACGCCAACGTCTGGGACGCATATAGGCATACTGTACTCGAGCAGAGCACCATTGTAAGTTTGGAGGGCTCTGATTGGACAAGCGAATCTGACGTAGCTATGCTTTTGCTTGTTTGTTTATCTCTGACCACGCCCTGACTGATTCTTTCAACTAGCGATAGCGAAATGTTCTTGACCTATGGCTATTCAGAATTCCAATCTTCCCCCTTCTTTTGTAAACGAAGTTGTTAAAATCGTTGAAGATGAAACCATCGTTCGAAGCAACTTTAAAAGTGTTTCCGATGTTTGTTCATGGATAGAAGAATATGGAAGAACATCGGACACGAAATTGAATCTTCGGTCTTCTAGACTATCTAGAACAAAGCTTGTGTGCAGGTAAGTAGGAATAATTATTTCAAATCATTATCTTTTAGACGATGTAAGTTGTAATTTGTAATCCTATAACAGGCATTATTTCAATACTTATATTTATCATGGTTTAAGTTAACTATTAAAATATGAATTTTAATGTTTCAGATCTGAATGGAGCAAATCTAACGACATTAAATCAGGAAGAAGAAAGATTCCCCTTTTGAAAGCAAATTCAAGCAATATCTTGGAGAAAAAATTAGTATATTTAGAGTTTTAAGTACTATAAATAAGATACGCGTGTCTCACTGTTGATGCGATGTGTAGAAGAGTGTCGTCAGATTCGTTTGTCCAATCAGAGCCCTCCAAAGTTACAATGGTGCTCTGCTCGAGTACAGAATGCCTATATGCGTCCGGGACGCGTCATGAGCAAGGGAAATCCCGAACGGGCGCAAGCATAAAATTCGGTGTTTTCTGAACACAAAACTCTAGCAATAATGCCAAAAAGAGTTTGTTTCCCCCGGAACACCGAAACAAAAACCAACGTTTGAAAAAAAGCAAAAAACCCAAGTCCAATTGAGAAAGAAATAAAAATATAATAAAAGCCCAAGTCTATTAGAAACAAAACATATTAAACCCAACCCCAAAACCAACAAAACAAAACAAAAACGAAGAAAAAGGTGTCAAAACTCACCCAAGGAAACAAACTCTTTTTGGCATTATTGCTAGAGTTTTGTGTTCAGAAAACACCGAATTTTATGCTTGCGCCCGTTCGGGATTTCCCTTGCTGATGACGCTTCCCGGACGTTGGCGTTTTGGTTTTTCTTTTACCTCGTGTTTTTAATGTTTTCTTTCTATGTTTTCTTTTATTAATATTTCTCACTTTACGGTTGTACTACTGCATTGGCGCATTCACCGCATTTGTGAAGTTTTTTCCTCATATTTAAATCATTTATAGAATCTATTTTTTTCTAAAGTTTACTTCTTTTGAATTTGCACTTCTTCATTTTGAGTTTTTTCTTAACTGTTATTGCATTTGTTTCTGGTTTTGTTTATGTTTGTGTGTATATATATATATATATATATATATATTACTATCAATGTGAGTATTCTGTTATTATACAGGGTGATTCTACTATCGTGGGACAAACTTCGAGGGGTGATCAGGCATACGATAAGCATCCAGAATCACATAGGAACATGGGTGCGCAAACGCCATCTGGAGGCAGATGGCATT
The DNA here is from genome assembly GCA_013235015.1 of Araneus ventricosus. Classification (NCBI taxonomy): domain Eukaryota; kingdom Metazoa; phylum Arthropoda; class Arachnida; order Araneae; family Araneidae; genus Araneus; species Araneus ventricosus. The sequence goes on along the minus strand of BGPR01005900.1, from coordinate 10,103 downwards.
AAATATAAAACCGCACTGGACAAAATGCCAATATCTTTCTGAATATTAACAGGAATGAACTGGAAATTTCATATAAGTTGCCCAATATATCCGGCTTTGAAGTTGTGAAAGAAAAGTTACGCTATCTTTCGCGCATGCGCATTAAAATTTTATTTACTACAAATGCTTATATCTTCTTTTATTGCCAATGCATTTATTTGAAATTTGTTATATATCGTTTGATGTAATATCTTGATGTCTTGTGTCATGTAATGTGCTGTGTTGCCTTTGCTAATAAAATATGAATGAATGAGCATGGATGAATTGTTGCTTTAACGCTTTTTCATGACAGATAAGAGCTAATTTTCGTTTTCTTTCGCCAGTTGATTGCATGCGAATTGTATTTTATCAGAGGGCAGACAACAAAATTTAAAAATTTATCTACAATTCGGAAAGTTTCGGATGTTCCCTTATTAAACTGGGATAGAGAACTAAAGATGGTAGTAATTGTTTTTATGGTATTTTGATCATACTACAAATATAACTTTTTCCAGAAGAATAATTTAACATGTATTACAATTAAACCCAAGTATTTTGAGATTTAACTCTATCAATATTCATTTCATTCAGATTCCTTTCTGAAGTTTAGACAGCGAAAAAGAAATACAAATTTAATTTTTCCCATAAAAAGAGGAGGTGCTCCCCCCCCCACCGGATCGTTGTCTCTTCACATATTAAATCTTAACGTACAACCATTTACAATCACAACTCATTATCATACCAGCAGAAATTTTTTAAAGTATTTTTATAACGAGTACTTGAAATCTTTAAAATACATGCTGAAGCATAAACGCGTAATTCTGCGATTGAATTTCGGAACGAGAAAAACATTTTTAGTCACCAGATTCTCCTGTATCTGAGGGATAAAACTTGACAGCGGCACCAATATTACTTACGATAAGACGCGTAATTCTGCAATTGAATTTGG
>BGPR01005899.1:64142-87175 GCA_013235015.1 Araneus ventricosus | reverse complement strand
ACTGATTTCTTATAAAACTGAACATTTTACATATGTCTGGGTTCGTTCCTTCATAACAAATGAAAATTGGTATATGAATTTTATATTGAATTGTATGTATAAATATTCAATTAATGGAATTGAATATTTATATTGAAGTGTATTTTTGTTCTGTTGTGTCATGCACTTTTTAAGCAATCATTTGAATTGCTTTCCATTTTGTGGTAAAGCTCCATTTATATATCTTTCAAGGGATTGATGCAAAATGCCATATAAATGTAAAGACATTCAATTGGAGTTTTAATAAACAACTTTGATTAGTATAAATTTAATGCTACTAATGCAAATTTGGTTAAAAGTAATAATTTTAAAATTTTTAAAAAATATTAATATATTACTGCATAATATAGAAACAATGATTAAATCTTAAACATTTATAATAAAAATGAGAAAAATCACACTTCTATTACATATCTTGAGTACTAATTATACATTTCTGATTTTATATGATTTATGTGCCAGGGATGCCACTTTTCCGCCGAACGGCGGATTTCCGCTTTTTTTTTGTTTTTTTTTTATAAATCCGCGGAAATCGCGGTTTGAAAAATTCCGTTTTTTTTTTTTTTAATCAATCCTCGATTTCCGCGGATATTTCTTCTTTCTTTTTCTTCAATCTTTGTGGGTGATACTGCAAAGCAACTTACAAAGTTGGCTCTGAAATCTCAATTGATTGTGATAAAAAATTTCAAGATATGTGTATTTAAGGCATACATTGGGTGTGCTAAGTGGCTTGTGGAAAAAATGCCTTTTGCCAACCCTTTTTTAAAGGCAGTATCTTCACTGGATCCATGCAATAGAAAGACTTCTGTTGCATTAGAATTGATGAAAGAACTGCCACTCTATGCTTCAAATGCTGTTCAAGATTCAGAAAAAGAAGCATATGATTTGGAAATACATAATTTTCAAAATGATCATTTTAGTGATATTGTAGAAGAATCTGTTGATTTATGGTGGCGAGATGTGGAGAATACCTCAAAATATCCTCTTCTTTCAAGGATGACATTTGCTTTGCTAACCTGCTTCCATGAACCCAAAGTGGAAAGTAGCTTTAGCATAATGAATAATGTGATTACACCTGGAAGCAATAGATTAAATGTTTCAACATTTAATGCTATGCAGTGCATGAGCTGCGCTCACACAAAAAAGAAATCGGCAGTTTGTATGTTTTCCAAACATGACTTTCTCAAAGAAAAAGTTGATCCGAAACTGGTGAGAAATGTAAGAAATTCACGGAATGTTTACTTTGATAAACTTAAACAAAATAAATCATTAAGAGAAGAGAGAATAAAAGAATTAAATGCCAGTAAAGAAAAAGCTCTGACAAAAAAAGCTGCAAAAAAGATGTCTGCAGATGCAACTAAAAGGCAAAGGATAAATCATAAGAAAAAACTAACACATAGTTTAAAGAGACTGCATGAACCAAATTTTAATGGTGGCGAAAATGTAAATGAATCCAAAAGAAGAAAAGTTGAGGATAAAAGTAAAAGTGAAGCTGTCAAAAACTTTCATTCTGAACTTAATTCTAACAGAAATGTAAAAATTAAAAAAATAATATCCTAACTATCAAAGAGATGTTTCTGCGTGCAAATATTAAAAATAAAAAATGAAAATGTTTTATTTTTATAGATTTTCTGCATTTGAGTGTAAAAATACAGCATTGTAATAAAATTAATAATATTGTTAGTATTTTTCAAAATTTTTAATTTGTGTGAAGAATGCAGTAATTTAACTTTTTAGTAACTTAAACATTTTAAATTCTGTCCTAGTGTTGGACATTTTTTAATTGTAAAAATATATGATTTGGATTGGATTTCTGTTTCTAATATTCATGCACAGCTTTATTGGGTAAAAATATTAATTAAAAATCAAATTTAAATTATATATATATTTGTATGTTGTATGTGTGAGTAAGCCTCATTTTTATGCAGTCAGCTTATTTTTTAAAAAGCTTTTAATTTTATAACATTGATTTCAATTATAACCAAATTTTCATTTTATTATATATTATATTAATTCATGAAATTCATGCATAAATGTTATGAAAAATGGAAATTTTACTTCACAAATTCTTTTACTTGTGTGCGATTCCCACACTTTAACTTTTTTAAATTCACGCACAATTTCCTCATTTTTGCTTTTTTTAATTCGCGCATGATTTCCTCTTTTTTGCTATTTTGTGAGTGGCATACCTGATGTGCATACAAGTAGGCCTTTATTTAAAAACAAGGGAAAAAAAAGATTCAAACCCTACCTCCCCCCCCCTGCTTTCTAGGAAAAGTTTCCCCCTTAATAGAAAGAGAGAAATATTGACTGAGAATTTTAGAATGGAGGAAAACAATGTATACTGAAGCTTTTCACTTTATGAACAAAGTACAGTAAAAGCTTAACTAACTAGCATGCTTGGGAAATGCCGATTTCCGGATACCTGAAAAGTCCGGATAGTTGAGTGCGGCGGGAATTTTTTTTTTTTTTTAGATATTTTCGGCCAAATAATTTGTTTTTGTCATTTTGAAATGTGCATTAAATATAATTTTTTAAGAATACTTCTGTATCTTTCATAACATCGTATGTACAAAACATCTTATGAAGATTTTAATTGATGATAAAAAATGTATGATCTATAGCCGAATTTTTACTGTAAATATATAGATTGTAAAAATATAAACATATAAAAAAAGACGACGAAACTGAAAAATATTCTTCTCAGCAAGCATAATAAAACTTTTAAGTGATCATAAGCAAATCCCAGTTGGAATATCAAAAGTAATTATCTTTTAAAAAATTGCAAGGGTTATTGCTCAATATGCCTCCAGTTCTCCCGCATGTGATATTACATAATCGGAATCAACATCTGCTGGTATTTGGAGAGTAAATAAATAAAGGAAAAGAAAGACTTATCAATCTGGAATAACCCCCATGAACTTTTTTTTTTTTTACCGATTCTGTCCCTTTACATTTTTTTGGGGTTGTCGATTTCGTTTTTAAGTCTCGTTTTTCAGCGAAAGGACCTTTTATTTATTTATTTATTTATTTGGTTCTCACTTTTGCTTTTGAACCCCGCCCCCACAATACAATAAGTCTGTGTACGTAACGTAATTTACTATACTTTATTATTACAATGGTTACAAATAAATCAGTATTGTGATGAAATGACATATATAAATGGTCCTTTACTGTATCAAATAAAGTCTATAATAGACTTTTTATTTCAATTTTTTCATTCTACAAGCCTTGGTGCAAATTGCCTGGGAACCTGAGACTAACTGAAGTTGCTCTCAGCTGGGCTCTACTTCTCCTAAAGCCAGCCCTATGTGCATGTGAACAGTTCCACGTGAAAAACAATTTTGGTGTTTGATTTAGTCCTCTTTGATTGCCTTACTTGTTTTGACTATGTGAGATCTTGCCTTTGCTTGGAAATCATCAAGAGCCTCTTCAGAGGATACATCATTTCAGCAAGTTAGATGTATTAATGTGTCTAATTTGGCAAATTGAATAAATCTAGGATTTTCCTAACAATTGTTCTCAGGAATCCACCTTTTTACTTTCTCGTATACAAAGAGAAAGTTTTGTAATCGTCAAAAAATTCGAAATCGAGATTTTGACGAATCTCCACGTTTTAGACCTCCCTGAGTCCAAAAAACACAATTTTGGAATTATGTCTGTGTTTGTGTGTGTGTCTGTCTGTGAACACGATAACTTGAAAACTATTAGAGCTACGGGGATGAAATTTGGTATGTGGTGTTTAAACATAATTTGTAGGTTTCTATCAACTTTTGGACAAAATCCGTCAGCGGGAAGTCTGTCTGTCTGTATGTTCGAGGTCATGCAAATGCTATAACTCAAAAACTTGAAAAGCCAGATGGATAAAATTTGGTACACAGTTTTATCGTCATGAATGTAGGTCCATATAAAATTTTGGGCCAAATCCGTCAACTGGCTGACTGTCTGTCGGTCTGTATAATAGCATACTTGTTCTACTCCATGCGCATGCGTAAATGCCTGTGCAAAGAAGGGATACTCCAAAAACTTGGCAGTTTGCCAAAAACCAATTCTGGCGGGGAGATTTTGTAAGGAAGCAAACATTTAGGGCGTCTCGTTTTACTTGCGTATTGGAAGCAATCTCTGCGCATGCGCAATCTATTCTCCTGTTTTCTTCTCCGCACGCGGAACTTGCATTGCTCGAGTTTGATAAAAAAAAAATAAATATTGCGAAGTTTTAATACATATGCATCTTTTTGAATATGATTATTCACCTTAATATTTTGCTATCACTATAATCTACAATGAAAAACCTTCTGATAGTCATTGCATTCTGGGTTACAGTTGGTTCGAACTTTTTATCGACGCAGGGGGAAGGGAAATGACAAATGTTTGAAAAGTATACGAGAAAGTCTAGGGAAGGCCACTCCTGCTGGTTTGCTGTGGTCTTCCTTGAGCCAGACATAAGTTTTTGCTCTCCCTCTGCAATGGTTGTGAGTCAGTCTTGTGGCAACTTGAACTGATAGGGGAGACTCGGCACAATCAATCACTTTTGTAAATTTTGAATGTTTGCTCTCAAATTACTGATTTTTTTTTTTTTGCTTGAAAAAATGCAAACATAGTCTCTATATATGAAGGTTTATATTACACTCACTCTTAAATCTGTAATTATCTATAGTTTTTTTTAATATTTATTTTTTAATAACTAGTGTCAAAGTGGATCATTGTACCCCATGTGGAACTTTGACAACAAATTGATTTAAAAAAATAATAAGAAATCTTATATTCAATTATTTCAGATGCATTAACTATAATAATATATTATCTTACATTTTTATTGTGTAGAGTAATGTTTTCTGAATCACAATTCTTTAATCCAGAAAAGAAAATATGCTTAACTCAAAATATTTACTTTTAGCTACCATGAATCGCCAATCAAGAATAACATGGCTTAATTGTCAGTTAGGCACATGGTTTTAAATTTTATTCAGCATTACAGACCTGGCGTCTATGTACCAAAATATGAAACTTTCAAAAACATAAATAAAAAATAATGGGGTGTGGTCCCTTGGGTCCACTGTACCCCGGTCTCCCCTATAAAGTAGATATGGTAGGGTTTATTGGTACAAGATACAGTGCACATACCAACCAAACATTGTTGTATTATCAAAGATTCCTCGGCTCTAGTTGTGTTTTTATTCTAGTTTTTTCTTATGAAATCTTTAGAAAGGATTCTCCAGAATCCTTGAAGATCGTTTAATGCCTCTGCTTATGAAGATCTCTTTTGTTTTCCAGGGCTGGTGTAGTGTTTATGGTTCTTGTTCTGTCAGCATGTGGTGGACTATTCCGTTATTGTTATGACAGTAATTCTTATGTTGTATTACACTCTGCCAAAGAAGAATATTATGCATCAAAAGGAGCCATGGATGAAGACAAAGGATTAACTGAGGTGAGTGTCTGTTAACACATTTAGTATTTTTACCAAGCTGACACTGTAAGTATCCTGCAATTATCACTTTTTAAAATTTTATCGTTATAAGAAATCAAATTATCAAATTGGTGTTTTTATGCTACTGTCCTACCTACCGCCACGAAAAAACCCTGAACAGGGTTGCTGCAAGTAGACGAGTCGAAGAAGGGAGGGAAACGGGTATAAAATCAACTGCAACATTTGGCAAACTAAGCTTACTTCGTTGGGTGAGGAATTCGTTTTCGATTGAAGTACAAAGTGAAATGAGACTTACTTCGATTCCTGCGCCAAATGAAATAAAGCCCTTTCCTTCACCCCCAAGATATTAAATCGATTTTAAATAAATACCAGCCCGTTTGCCTTGGATTACAGGAGACTTATCTTTCTCCTGTGGACACTGTAAAAATAAAATTTTACAATATTATAAAGAAAGATTATACCCAAGGCGCAAGAGCTTCTGGAGGCGTAGCACTTTTAATTTCAAAGCATTTTCCTTTTATAGAAATCCCATTAACAAATGTAATACAAGCAGTAGCAATACAGCTGCAGATTGATGTATTAGTTACAGTATGTTTTATTTACCTCCCTCCTAACCAAAATTATACTCAAAATGAATTAGACGATTTAATTAACCAATTGCCACAACCATTTATTCTCATGGGTGATTTCAACGGCCATAACCCTATTTGGGGTAGCCCAGACATCAATTTAAGAGGTCAACAGATAGAAACTCTCATTGATAACCATTGCATCTGTTTATTAAATAGCAGTAATCATACATATTTTCACCAACCAACCCGAACTTTCCACACGCTCGATTTAGCTTTACGTTCGCCTTCTTTAGTCATTAAATGGAATTTTAATACTGAGGACGATCTGTTTAACAGTGACCATTTCCCGATTATTTTATCTTACATTGACAATGATATTAGGTACCCTGAAAGACCAAGGAAATTTATATTCCAGAAAGTAAATTGGTCTTTATTTTCAGAATTTGCAACAATAACTCTTGATATGGTAGAGGAGGTGAGTATTGATGATGCGGTTGACAAAGTCACATATTCAATTATCCAAGCAGCAGACATGGCCATCCCCAAAACATCAGGGAAAATCCCCAAAATTTGGAAACCCTGGTGGAATGAGGAATGTAGAATTTTTAACAAACAACAAAAGAAAGCTTGGGATAAATTCCGAAGATACCCGACTAACAGTAATCTAATTGACTTTAAATTGGCCAAAGCAACTTTTAGAAGAGTTAAACGGACGAGTCAAAGGAAATCATGGCAAGCATTCATTAGCACCATAACTAACCAGATATCATCAAAAAAATTGTGGGACAAGATCAGAAGGCTTTCTGGTCGTTACAATGATAACACATCGGTATCGTTTTTAAATCACAATGTGCAGGTTATAACAGATGCTAAAAAGATTGCAAACACTTTGGCAGAAGCCTTTTCTGCAGTCTCCAGTGCAAGTTCATACTCACAAGATTTTATTTCACATAAGAAAAATGAAGAGCGATATGATATAGATTTTAATTCCCTAACGGACGATGAATATAACTCTGATTTTTATTTTATTGAATTCAAAAGGGCATTGAGCAAATCGCATGCTACATCACCAGGCCCTGATAATATTCATCTGCTCATGCTTACTCATCTGACTGAGACTTCACTACACAATATTTTAAAACTATTCAACAGGATCTGGAAAGAAAAGAAATTTCCTAGTTCATGGAGAAGAGCCGTGGTAATCCCCATTTTGAAACCAGGAAAAGATGCTAAAAGTCCTAACAATTATCGTCCTATAGCTCTTACCAGTGTTCTCTGCAAACTTTTAGAAAGGATGGTTAACTCTAGGCTAGTACATGTTTTAGAAAAAAAGAAATGGCTGTCGCCTTTTCAAAGCGGTTTTCGATTTGGTAGAGGCACAATAGACAATATTTTACTATTGGAAAATTCTATACATGAAGCTTTTGTTAGCAAGAAGCATCTAGTTTCAATTTTATTTGATATGGAGAAGGCTTATGACAAAACATGGAGGTACGACATTCTAAAGGACCTCTATGGAATTGGTTTTAAAGGCAATTTACCCATTTTTATTCAAAACTTTTTAAAGACAAGGTCCTTCAGGGTTTGCATTGGGAATACTTTATCTGATGGTTTTTATCAAGAAGAGGGTGTCCCTCAGGGTAGCGTTCTTAGTGTTATTTTATTCATCATCAAAATCAATGAGGTCATAAAACAACTACCCACAGGCGTAAGCGGTTCACTTTTTGTGCATGACCTTGAGATTCACTGCTCGGGGGGGGATATGGGTTTCGTTGAGAGAAAATTGCAAGAGGCTGTGAATAAAATTAGTGAATGGGGAAAGAAAAATGGATTTCAAATATCATCACAAAAGACAGTTGCCATGCATTTTTGTAGAAGACGGGGACTCCACTTGGATCCAAAGCTGTTACTACATGATTGTACAATTCCTATTGTCCGGGATGCAAAGTACTTAGGATTAATATTTGACTCGAAGCTTACCTTTAAACCTCACGTTAACTATTTAAAACGAAAATGTATTCAATCTCTTAATATAATTAAAATGCTTTCTGGTACATCTTACGGGGCGGAAACTTCTACTCTGCTTAAGGTTTATAAAGCGCTTATTCGATCTAAACTGGATTATGGATGCGTCGTTTATGGCTCTGCTTCAAAATCTGTATTAAAGGCTCTCGACACAGTGCATCACCAGGGTCTCCGTTTGTCCTTGGGAGCATTTAGAACATCACCTATTCAAAGTATTTATGTGTTATGTAATGAGCCTTCCTTAGAACTAAGACGGGAGAGGCTTACTCTCAATACTTTTTTTTAAAATTAAAAGCAATTCATCCCATCCTATGCACTACAAAGTCATAAACCCTATCTATGGATCATTGTTTTCGCTTAGGCTTTCGTTTACCCCCACATTTGGTTTTAGAGTTGGAGGAATTTTAAGAAACCTTAATATTAATGATTTTCCAATCCTGGAAAAAGTTCACGAATTTCCACCTTGGAAAGATATCAAGTTGAATTTTATTGACGATTTTGAACACCTTCCAAAATCAACAACATCCACCTTAGTATATAGAAGTATATTTTATGAACACAGACACTGTTTTTCTAACTATGAACCTGTGTTTACTGATGGCTCTAAAAGCGAAGGTCATGTGGGAACAGCCGTTGCCATGGGGAATACAGTAGTATCTGAAAGATTGCACAAGTTCTGTTCCGTTTTTACCTCGGAAATATATGGTATTTATTTAGCCTTAACTAAAATGGACAGTTTTAATAAAAAATTTATTGTATGTACTGACTCAAAGAGCGCTATTGAAGCATTGAAAAAAATAAACACTCTCAGCCACCCTTTAGCACTTAAATGTGCAGAAATGCACCAATATTTAACAGAAAAGGGTTTGACTATTGCTTTTTGTTGGATCCCAGGCCATGCAGGCATTTCAGGTAATGAGAAAGCCGATCAGGCGTCTAAAACTGCGTCCCTGATGCTTGAAAACTTTGTTCCACTATGCGATGCTCAACAGGCTGTTAGAATTTTGATTTTGAAAAAATGGCAAAGTATTCGGGACGAACAACAGGTTAATAAGTTGCACGAATTCCATCCTTCTGTCGGACATGCTATAATTTCTAACTTATATCGGAGACAAGATGTCATTTTAACTCGCCTCAGAATTGGCCATACCAGACTTACACATAAACATTTGCTATGTTCAGAGCCTCCTCCTATGTGCTCGAGGTGTCAATCTATTCTCTCGGTTAAACATATTTTAATTGAATGTCCAAATTTTAATATCTTCAGACTTGACCGTTTTGGTAGAAACATTACTATACGAGACTTGCTGGGAGAAAATCCCCATCAAAACCTATTTTTATTTCTCAAAGATATTGGTTTTGACAAACTAATTTGAACATTTTTTTATAATAATGTACTTTTTACAAGACAACTTTTAACTTTTTCCTTTTTGAAATAGATTATCTATTATTAACTTAGTAACATCTATGTACCATATGTTTGGCGCAGCATAGTCAAATATGGCTCTTGTGCCAGAAAACACAACACAACCAACCAACCAACCAACCTTCACCCCCAAAATGCAATGGAATATCCCTTTCCCATAACAACCGCTACCAGCATGTCTGGTGTCTGGAGGTTTTCTCGTGGCGGTAGTACAGTACTTGCAACTGTTTAACAGCAACTGAATGAAAATGGAAGCTTTCCTAGGGATTTCTGAAAGTGATCAAGCATAGACTAGTTTTGAGTATTTTTAAAATTAAATAGTCATTTAAAAGCAAGAAAGAGTATGTAAAAAAAAAGGATGGAAATATAAGAAAAGAGCAGTAAATAACTAAAAAATTTGCTGTTTTAGATGTACAGGAAATAATTTTAGAATTCAGTTGTCAGATTAATAATTTTACTTTGTACTTCATATTGGTTTCTGAGAAACTTGAATTATTTGAGGGAAAAGCATTTATGCAAGCTGAAAATGCTGTCTGAAAAGTATCATGCAAAACATTTTAATATAATAATAATTATTATAATAACATTTCATTATTATAATAATTAATATTAAAGGAATTTATTGCTATGGATCAGGACCGGATTATCAAGTAGAGAAAGTTGGCAGCTGCCTAGTGATCCCACAACTTTTTAGGCCCTCAATGCCTCCACATTGTTTAAATACTTTCAGGGTAATCTGGTTTTGTCTTAATTTAATCTAATGATTTTTTACTTAATTTACAAGACCCATGCACTAGGCCAAATTTAAATTCAAATCATTAAAATTTAGAAACATTACAATTAAATTTTAAATTTTCAAATTCACTTGCAGACATGCAAGCTATATGTCTTTTTTCCCCAACTGGTTAGAGTAAACGGTCCTGGGAAACTTTGTATTTGAGAATTTGGAATGTTTTTAACCAAGTTTTGTAATCTTTTTAGCAATTTTGCTTAAAATTATTTTTAAATTAAATTTATTTTTTATAGGCAAGATACTAAAACGAAACTCGTATGAAGCTGACCTGCTATTATGTTTTTTAAAAATTTCAGTTGGTCATTATTATACGTACGTGAAAAAAAAAACCCTGTTTATATTGATGTTAAATTCGAATCAATAACAAAATGTCTGGTTTTGGAAGTTTGAGAGAGAAAAGAGGGGCCCCAAAACTTGCTGTGCCTGAGGGCATCTACAGGCTTGATCTGGTCCTGTTTGGTGTCTTTGGTTTGGTTATTAATAATAGATTTTCTCATCCTATGTGGTGAAAAAAAATGATAATAACTTTTCCTACAAATTGAATAAAACTGTGTCGTGTATTTTCAGTTCGAGAAAAGAGTAAAAGTTAAGGCACAACTATTGGTTACTGCTATAATTAGGCCACTGCTATTAGTTACTACAATAACTAGGTTCACTACTATTATGTTCAGCGGTTTCAATTTCGATTTTTAACTTAGAAATAATCTTGCAAGGTTGAATACTGGCAGTAAATTTCCTTGCTATTTTAGATTATAAAATCATTTTAGGGTTATTTTATATTGTTTTTAAAATTGCTTGTATTTACATAAATTAATCATATCCTTGAAATTCTACTCATACTTTTTTTATGATAACTTTTGGCCAATTAGATTTTTTTATTGTTTTTTAATCATAACAATTGTATTATTATGATATTCGTTGTTGAAGTTATTTTTTCAAATGTTTGATTCTAATAACTGAAAAAATAAAAATAAAATAGTGTGATTTATGGACTTGCAACAGAGAAAAGCTCCTATTAAAGAATGGGGGAAAAAAGCTATAATAATAACAGGGTTCCCACGGTCCTTGAAAGTCCTTGAGAGTCCTTGAAAAATTTTTGATGAAATTAGGTCCTTGAAAGTCATTGAAAAAAGGATGAGGTTCTTGAAAGTCCTTGAATTTTTAAGCAACCGCCGATAATCTCTGCCCCCATTTTCTCCTCAACGCGAAATATAAAGGTCACCGAAAATACTCCGGGAATGCACTCGTGTTTCTCCTCGCCGCTTATCACACTCTGCAGAGTAAAATAGTTCAAGAGGGGTCGTCCGTGACCTTCGGAATCCTTCGGGGTTTTCAAACAAACAGTACTCTCTTGTAAGTGGGGGCTTTAACCTTCTGATTCGTAGGATACTCTGAGCACCCTTCCCCCCCCTCAAAAACCGCAATAAGACCTGACATCTTAAGGGGTTTTATTTGAAAGAAATTGGTTTGGGGTTGAAATGCTAATGACCAGTTTTGAGGATTACAGCGAACTTTCCCTAACAGTTCTAGGAAATATCCCTTTCCCCCAAGGTGGAAATTTTACAGAGAGAGTGGGATGTTCTCGAACCATAGGTTGGTTGCACATTACGCTTCGGACCTTTCAGTATGGAGAGTTAATTTCGCTGCTTAGACTTGAAACTTGTATCTAGGTGGAGATTAAATATCAGTGACTTATTTTTACAGTGAAACCTCTCTGAGCGGCCACCCCTCCGTTCCGAGAAAAATTGGCCGCTTTGAAGGGTTTTCGTTACAATTACAAGATAATTGCTGTCGTATTTTATTTAAATCTTCTGTGTCTTTTTTCTTTTTTTACCTTTTAATTTATATTTCTATTTGTTTCTGTATTATATTAGAAATAGCTGCATATGCGCCATTCTATATATTACAAAGAGTTTTAATTAATTTTTGACTAATTAATTTATAGTTAATATCTTTGTTAAATCTTGTTAATTATAACTGATAATATAAACAAGTCTGACACATATTTCTTATTTAAAATGAAGTTTGAGACTTATGTAAAGAGAAAATAGTACTTTATTTAATAATTTTTTACATTTTTTGAAAAAAAAGGATACAACTTGTGACTGTTTTAAGTTTTTACCCTTCTCGGAGAAAAACCCATTTTTTTCAGGTTCGTTTTTCAGTTTAAAAAGTAAATCTCTAACCGATGCTTTTGTTAAATGGGATGGGCGAACACACCCGGCGGTCAGAGGGGTTGGGTGGCCATTGCTAGGGGTAATTTTAACATTAGGTCTATGGGCAGAAAAATCCGTGCCACGAAAAATTGGCCGTTAAGAGGGGTGGCCGTTCGAAGAGGTTTCACTGTATTTATTTCAACTGTTTAAAATTTTAATCAATCATGTATTGATAGCTACTTTTGATTATTGTCTCTTTAGAAGGTCAAAAATAAAATTAATTTTGATTTAAAAATTTGGTTTTTATTCTGTTTGAATCATTATTACATTGTGATTGAATTACTCAGACATGACACATTTCCGCGGATTTCCGCTTTTTCGGCATCGAATTTTATCATTCTTGGGATCGATGCAAATCTGCATTAAAATTTTTGTTAATGTGTGTGTGTGTGTGGGGGGGGGTTGCTCACGCAAACAAAAACTGTACGCCGTGGTATGGCTCTAAAGCGAAAGAGTTTCGAATTCATAAGATTTCGCGAATCCTGTCGAAAGCTGTTCAGCGTCCGAGTTATGTATCGGCGCTTTGGGGTCAAAGTTTAGCATTGGGAGGAATGCCTGAAGCTTGTATTCTTTTCTTTCTCTTTTCTTCCACTCATCTTTCGTTCCATTCAATCAGAATTCGGAATGAAAATCAACCCACAAATTTCTTTCGATCCGAATTTCGTGAGAAAAAAAGATAGTTAGCTCTCCGTGAAGAAAGCCATTTTATTTTTGCGTTCTTTTACATTCTTTACTTCATTTTTGTTAGTTATTTCGATTTCATTTTTGTTAGTTTTCGTTCCTTAACGTTTGTCTGTCAACACAGACATGACACACTTGTGCGGAGACGTGGATTTCGGCGTTTCCGGTATCGAATTTTGTCATTCTTAGGATCGATGTAAATCTGCATTAAAAGTTTTGTAATGCGTTGGGGGAGAGGAGGGGTTGCGCTCACCAAAGGCGTGAATAGCACGCAAAAAAAACTGTGCACCGTGTGCACATTCAAATTAATGTCAGATTTTATAGATAAAAGATCAGAAAGAATGTATCTTGACACGTATTCTTCAATTTAGAGTGTTAAATACAAAATGATGAGCAAAAAGTAGTCTGCTTTTGAATATTTTAGAAAAAATATTTTTTGCGTGATGCTATTGATAGTAACGTGCAAAAATTTAAGATCATCAGGCAAATGGTACTAGGAGGAACTTGATAGTAAGAAAATAGCTATGAGAAAAAATAAAGAATAACTCCCAATCAAAGAAAGAGAGCAACATTTAGAAAATGAAGGAAAATAGCAGACTGAAGCATAAAAGAAAGCTTGAACTGTTAGATCAAAAAATGAGAAACAAAAGTCTTAATAATTATGTATAATCACAAAGAGTTTTCACTGGGCCATATTTTTTAGTGAGATAATTTTTAGCCATAGTTTTTATTTTAACAAATCTTTATATGTAATCCATTTTTCACCCATTAATTTTCTTTTAAATAATAATTCTACAATATTTTTAATATTTCAAGCACTTTTTGTATAAATTTATTCATTTATTGTTCAATTAATCATACTTATTTTACTTCTCGGTGTTTATCTTTGATACGATTCCGTATTTATAAAGTTCAGCTTTTTTTTTTTTCCAAGCCTGTGTCATGTCTGATTACTAAAATGGCAAGGCTTGATCTTAAAAGCTATAATATAAAGATTTATAAAAGATCTGTTCCAAAAAGCATAAAATAGTTATTAATTGTAAATTTCTTTAGTGTTCAATTGAGATTGACTTATGAATATTCAAGATAAATTAGATACGATTTTTGATTTTATCTCAATATATTTCAAGTTTTCAGTTAAGATTCTATTGTTATTCATTATTGCTTCTACACTGTCTCTTGTCCTATTGACATCAAATATTTAAAAAAGTCATGGTCGTTTTTTTGAAATTTTTTATAACTTATTTTTATTATTATTATTATTTATATTTTAATTTGTAGATTGATTCCTGTAAAATCAGAACAACTGAAATATCAAATGTATAGACACGTTTTACAATTTTTCAAGTGAAAAATTCAGTTATGTACTATTTCTACAATATGTAATTTTATGGTCCTTGAATTTTCTTAAAAAGTCCTTGAAAGTCCTTGAATTTTTTTCTTCAATAAGAGTGTGAACCCTGAATAATGAGGTTTAGAATAATCATAAGATTTTATAGAAGTTAATAAGTTTAATTGATCATTATATGAAAAATTTCTGGGGTACTTATCCCATTATCTAGCTCTACAAAAGCCAAAATATGTGTCAAAAGGCACCAAGTGTTGTAGTTATGTCTTCTTTATTGTGAAACCAAATGCTACTGTCAAGAGCAATAATTTGAATGAACAAACTGACGGAAACATTATGTACTGAAATCAGTGAGCAGTATAAATACAAATCTTCTCCTTCCAGGTGTTGGTGAACCGAGAGGCTCCCCCACCTTATTCTGTGGCTCAGTATTCCGACACTCCAGAGAATTATCAGCGCTTCCCCTTCTACGAGGAAGAAAAGCACCGACCAAACCTTTGATCGTTTTCATATATTGACTGTTCTTGTTGTATATTATTTGGAATAGAGTATTTATATGTGCATGGGATGGCAGAAATGTATCATATGTGGGAAGGCAGAGAATTATATTTATAAAAGTTATATCCTAAATTTCTAGATGGAGGATGGTTTTAGTTACGTAGATATTTAAAGGAAAGGATGTGAAATTTGTCTTAATCTTTCAAACTTTTAAAATTAAGACAGATTTTACAACAAAATGTATACTATTTCATTATAAAATATTTAGTTATTGTGTTCGATTTTGAATGCTTTATATGTGTTTCATTGAGATAAAAAAAAATGCAAGGTGATAGATTTTTTTGCTGTGTTTCACACGTATTCACTTGTGTCTGAAAATGTTTTATGGCCATGACTGTGTTTTAATAAACAAACTTTCAGTGCTTAGAGACATAGAAGATGATAAGAATTAATTTGTGAATAATTTAAATTTTTTGTTTATAATTATGTATTTTATTAATTAATGTTTTGTTCAGAGTTTTGTTGGATAATGATTCTTAATGTGTTAAAATCCTAAGCTTTCAAAAACTACAGATACTAATTAATATATAGCTATCTCACAAATGCCAGACAGTATGACAAATCATTCAGATATCCCCATAGGAAAAGGTTCACTGAAGTCGGATCCGACAATTGTGGTGGCCACACAATAAGACCCCCTATGTCTAGTTCACGTTATTCAAGTAAAGATTCTTTTTAGTGATTTGAATATGGTGTTTTGCTTTTTCTTGTGCATTTTTCATTAAAACAGTGTTCTGTAGAGGCATGGTTCTTTGATCTGTATTATGTACTTTGAGCTAGAATTCTCACTATGCAGAGATACTGCGTTTGGGCTGAACACCATTATAAAACTTCCAATAACGGGTTTCGTATCTTAGCATTAGTCGGTGAGTGATGTTTCATTAATTTATAAATAAGTTTTATTCAAAACTGATCTATTATGTATACTGTTTTTTTTTTCTTTTTGCTAAACAATATATTTATTTCTTACTTTATGTATATTTTAGCCCTTGTGTTATTTCAAAACAGGAAGTAAATGTAACTAAACTTTGTATGCATTTTGACAAATTTAAGATTGCAGGCTTTAATTTGTTGCATCAGTATTTTGGTGCATTTGAAAGTTTTGAAGAAGTTTAATGTAATAAGCTCCTATTCTATTATTTGTCAAAAAAATTCGTGTATACGTTACATGTCTTGCCATCAAAGTATTCATTTTAAAGTAACAGTTGATCTTGAATAGATTAATATATTATTAATCATAAAATATGAAAAAAATGTATTCTCTAGAAATAGTAAAATTTCCTGAATTTATTGGTAAGCTTCATTTCTCTCTTTCTGAACTGCCTATAT
Source organism: Araneus ventricosus (assembly GCA_013235015.1). NCBI lineage: Eukaryota > Metazoa > Arthropoda > Arachnida > Araneae > Araneidae > Araneus > Araneus ventricosus. Next base: position 70,760 of record BGPR01005899.1, on the reverse strand, counting down.
TTCTGAAATTGAATTCAGCTCTTTAAGACATAATGTAATATTTGTGTCAAGAATTTATGTGTAATGACATCTAAACTCTTCTATAATCAATGGCAACACAAGTTTGACAGTATAATAGAAAGATGCATGTGGTATCATCATCAGTGAATGAATCAAATTTAATATTGCACTGTCATGAAATTAAAGAACCTTCATTTTAATATTTAACCTTCATTTTAATATTTAACTTTCATTTAATATTTAACTTTCATTTTAATATTTAGCTTTCATTTTAATGTTTAACTTTCATTAATTAATTAAATAACTTTCAAGTAGTGTGTTAATTCTCAAAAGAGACTCCTTGAAACTAACGAAAGTGAAAATAAATGCTGAATTATTATTAATATTTTTTTTTTGTCATTCAAGTCTTTGAGTAAATGGATGCTTCTTATTTTTGCTATTGTATCATGGATTGTAATCATACGTTAGTTTATCATGTTCATTATCATGTATTTTAATTGCATATATCAAAAAATTCAAGACTATGATTTTCTCACTAGAAGCCGAGGGTATTGTTCCATTTCGAGACAATTTTGTGTTTAATAAAATGAGATCTTCCTAAAGCACTTGTTAAGAGTATTCGTCAAGCATTCAATCTCATCTGTACTTTTTCCTGTCAATAAAAGTAAAGCATAAAATTCACTAGGCCTCCGTACATTAAGGATGTAAATCCTACCACTTTTAACCAAAACCTTTTTTTTTTTTGGTTATTATTTTTTTTTTGTTCTGGTTATAACCGGTTATTTTAAAATCTAGTAACCTGGTAAAAAAAAACGGATCGGAAAATAGGCTTGATTAGACTAAAATTTACCAAGTTATGAAGCTTTGAATTTCGTCATCTTAGGCCAATCAACGACAACCGCTTCCTGGAGGCGTCTGTTGGTTGGTGGATTACTGAAAGAGTTTTGATGAACAGATAAATATTGCCCAATGGATTGGCTTCCTGTAAAAACAGTATTAATAAAAAAAAAAAAAATCTACAAACGGCATTTGTATTTTTATAACCCCCGAAAACTGATTATTGTGAGCAGTTATAATCGCCAGGTTAAACCGGAGGTGAAAAAAAACTGAATAACCGAAAACCGTTTATTTTCATAATAACCACCATCCCTACCATACATTTATGTAAGGCTTTTTTCACATTTTTAAAATCTTCTTCAGTGTATTTTGTGGTATAGTGGGATTTTTTGCATTTTCCACATTAGCAGACAAGAAAACTGCACTGTTGAATCAAGTCCTCTGTTCTGCCACTGAACAAATTGTTCACTCCAGCGCTGCAGCTTGTAATGTGACGCATGTACACGAATGCTGAATTGACATGGAGTACTCTTGATTTTTATCCAGGTTGCACGAATGAATGAAATATAAAATTTATACTTAATATTTTTTTTGTATTCCTATAAGCCAAAGTTCAGATTTTTAAAAAAAATCCTTCTTCCTCCCTACCACTGTAAACATATTTTCCTCAAGATCTAAAGTATCTATTTGTTTTTAAAGTGCATTGTTTTTCATTATCGTCGGCAGAAAGTCTCCTCAAGGTCTTTTCTTTACCGTTCTATTAACCCTCTAAGTGTTCTGCACATATTTTTTCGTCTCTACTATTCAGTTCAAAAGCAGATAAATCATGTTTATATGGATAATTTCTTTACCTGCCAAGAATACTATATTCTTGATATTATAGGAACTTGATTAAATACAATAAAGATCCATTTATTCACTTTAAAAGCAAATTTTTAAAACTTTAAAAGCAAGTAGAAGAAAATAGCTAACCGCTCAGAGGGTTAAAAACTTAATTTATGTTATCGGTCTTTGACTAATAAGGAACCTAGTAATATCTGAATTCTTAACCCTTTCTGGTTCAAAATATTATTTGTTAATAAAACAAAAAAAAAACCCTGCACAACAAGTTAGAAATGCTTCATAATTAAAATTTTCCATTTCTTGCAGATTAATTATTTTCTTAATTAATTAATTAATCAGTGAAAAGTATTCATTTGTATCCAGATCATGTTGCCATCTAGGCCCCAGCAAACACTCTCCAGCCCAAATTAAAATCGGAAATGCTTAAACTCCGGTGATGCTTCAACGGCATCGCAGACCCGGAAAGGGTTAAGGTTACAGAGCGTTTCAGCATTCAATGCAACATTGTATATCAACGGCAGAACTCATTATTTTATTATTAATTATCCTGAACCAGTGCTAAAGAGGTTCTTGGCTGATGGTAAGGCAACCACCTTATCTATGTCTTTGTAATTGGGAACAGTTTTGCACAACCTTGGTTCCTCCAGAGATGCTTGAACTCAGCAAAAACTCTTCATATGTCATCAGTGTTTATTTTATAATCAAGAGATAGTGTTACTCATCTTGCAACATCCCTTGCACAATGATGTGTAGCCCTCAACTAAGGCCATGTTTCTTGTACATTTTATTATCTTTGTTTATGTATTCATTTTTAATTTTCCTGTATATTTCTTCATAGAATTCTGTCAAAACCCTTTTAAATGCATTTTCTACAGTTGTATTGGCTATTTGTACTTTCAAAATAAAATTCACAATAAATGGGGCCTTAGTGACATTTCTTCCCCTATGGTTTTGTCTACAAAACTCGAATGTATTCTAGTACCTCTGTAAATATGTGTATATCATTTGTACGACATAAATAAACTGTATACTAATACATCTTTGTGTGTAGTGTTTTTATTGCTTAAAGTTTTTTTTTTGTTGTTGTTAAACTTATGAACTTCAGTTACTGTATTGCGGGTTATTTTACTTTCTGAAAACACCTTATTAATGTTTTATTAATCGTTGTGGAGTATTATTTGTGAATTTATAATGTTTTAGACGCAAACAATTGTACTTGTACTAAATTAAATGAGATGCTTAGGTCAGGAATGGTGCTAGAGTTTACCTGACAGTGGGGCACGACAGGGTGCACGACCTGCTGTATGGGGGGGACGAGTGTAATGAAATTGGTCTTAAATTTTCGCCAGATTATTATTTATCAACTACAGTTGAATATCCCATAGAAATGTTTTCCCCGACATGGAGCCCTGGCGCCACCCCTGTTGGAGGTTCGCAGGTTCCGAGATCCGAGTCTACTGGTGATCTGCAGAGGCCACCAGCAGATCACCAACCGGGCAAGACAACAATTTGGCGCCCCCTCCCAACCAACGTAATTTTTAAATTCTATATTGTCTGCATTTTAAATGTCCAACAAAAGTTTACTTAGATTATACACATGTTTTACCTGTAAGTCTGACTTAATAATATTATGGTCAGAATTTTTTTAATTTCAGAAATATTTAAGAATATAAGGAAGTCTTACAGAAACTAAAATAATGTGTTGAACAAATTTATTTTAAAAATATATGATTTTTTACACATTATTATAAAGTCTTCACATGATCACTTTTCTTGCCTTTTTATCTTCAAAATCTTTCATAATATTCTCAATATCAATGTTCTACAGAAGGTCCCGTTCAATTGATATGGTTGCAAACCAACTAGTCGCTCCTGCGACGTACTAGATCGCAGATATGTTTTAATCAGTTTCAGTTTCGAAAAACTTCTCTCTCCAGTAGCAATAGTTACCTGTAGAGTCAGAAAAAATCAAATCAAATATTATGGCCTGATGTTCGTGGAACAGATTTTGAGACCTCTCCATGGTCTAGAGGCTTGAGCCGAGCGCCTTTACGAAAAACTGAAGAGGGCGCCAAAATGAAAGAACAATTTTTGCCGCTTTCGCCGGAGATCTCATGTCCATCAAACCATTTTTTCCTCCCCTTTACGTTTCAGCTTTAGAGCCACCCGGAATTTGGCGCCACGGACAGTTGCCCAGGCTTCGGGCCGCCTCTGGTGATCTGCCTTGCATAAGGATTGGAAATTTAGCAGTTGCAATCATATAACTACAGCCGATGCAAGATTGGCATTAGCATTTCAAGCTAATGCCAATCTTGCATCTTATCGCCCTTCAGTGTGGTGACCAGCGGTGTGGAAACCGCAGAATACCTGGAGCATATGTAGATGTTCGGATGGAGCGGTCTGTCACTTTAAGAATCAGTGTGAAGCCAGACATTCATGATAAGGCTCTTCCAATCCATTTGGAGGGCTTCTCAGAAGATTGCTTCCATTTTCATCCCTGGTAGGGACAGGAAGCCTGCTGACCAATGACCCTTGGTTAAGTTGGGCATTCACGAGAAGGCTAGGCTATGCCACTTGTCCCAAAACTGGTTTTTTCTCCACCCATTCAAGTCGAAAGATTAGGCACGTCATTCACGGAGGCACCAAAGCCCTCCCTACCCCACCTGCATATCACTACTATTCTTTTATTCTGTTTTGAGACACCTTGTTACACCCACACGACGGATTTCCGATTTTACTTTCAGCATGATCTAGCCTCGTCGCGGGATCCCAATCTAGGCAGAACTGTTGTTTTCCCGCTACCCTCGCAACGAGACCATCCGGCCATTCCAATTTGATTTCAAACTATTCGGAATTCCAAACATCCAATCCATTTGCGCCAATTTTCATCGGTTTCTCACACTGACGAACGGTTTTATCTTTCAGTGCTCCAAAAATCTTGGAATTGAACAGCTGTGAATGCCCTGCTTTAGGGACAGGTAGCTTGACTTGTAATTCTTGTTAGCGATGAACTTTCGTCAAACCTTCTCATCATAGACAAATCCATCTAGATAAATCAAATCAAACCTTCAGGCAGTATATTATAAAATATAAGATTATTTCATCTAGGTCTACTGAGCACCTAACATCCTTCTACTATGTCCATGAATTATACTTCCTGCATATTGAAATTCACTTCCTGTTGGAAAAGTAAAGATAAGAAGCCTCGTCAAGAAGAGTCAGTTGGTTTTGATAGGCAAGCAAGCTGGAGCTGATAAGAAAACCTTTTGAGCGCTGTGTTGAGATTTTGGTAATCTCTTGCTGTGAATTTTTTACAAGTGCTGTTTTTGACTTTTGTGCTGCACGCCACTAGGTTTTGTAAAATAAAGAGCTTTATTTTTTTAAATCCTGCTTATTGGATTGCATTCACGTACACACACAAGACAATTTTGTTACAATATTTGCAGTTACAACACTTCTACCTTACAGAGTGGATGCTCGTTCTACTACACCTACACCACCATCTATAGCTTAAAGACAACGACAGTTGCTGCTTCTACGTAAAGACAAGCATATATACTCTGCTAACATTCAGTAGATCTACATATCGGCTGCGGTTATCGTATAGACGAAGTCATACGATTCCGATTAAATAGCTGTGAATATAGATATCAAGTGAAATGATTAGCTCAAAGTAATGACGCAAAACACTGAGGAAAGAATGCTTCGAACCTTATACAGTAGAACCCCAGGAATCCGCAATTCCGGATAATTCGAGCATCTTTTTTTTAATTTTCTGAAAATATTTTACTGAAAAATGGTGGGAAAATAACAATTACAAATCGGAAACTAAACTAATTTTTATACCTAACTTAAAAGAAGTATTCGAATTGGTTTTTAAGAATAAATTCAGCACCTTAATTAGTAGAAACAAAATCGGATATCTTCTTCTTACCCTCAACTTGTTTCCCACTGTACCGTGCGATTTGCCGGGAGCTCTTTCCGTACGCCTTCACAGAGCACCCAGTCAATACTCTACTGCATTTGGTATATCAAGAGTATTTTACCGAATTTCCCGGATAATCCGAATTCCCCGGTTTCCGAACAGAGGTCAGCCCCAATTGGTTCGGATTCCCGTGTTCTACCGTAGTGAAAAGTACGAGAGACAATACGAATTTAAAAATGAATGCAAGCTATTTCGTAACTTAAATGGGGCCGTCCACAAATGATGTCACGCTTGGAGGGGGGAGGGGGTTCGTGAAATTGTGACAAGGGGGAGGGAGGGGGTAACAAGAAGTGTGACATCACACATTTTGGTTAAAATAAAAACATTTAAAACCAGCAGATTGAATTTTGAAGTTACCAGAATCTGGATGTATTTTTTTTAATTGGGGCTAAAACAACTTTCATGTGATTTTTTTCTCACTTATATTCCTTTCTTTTCGAAAAATGCATTCAGGGTAGGGTATATGGTAGAAAAGTATAGGTAGAATATGGTAGCAGCAGAGATTCTGCACCATTCGAAGAAAACCTCCCCCCCCGTCACACCCTTGAAATGTCCAACAAAAGATACGGCGTCTCACTTGGGTGGGTGGTAGAACTGGTAGTGGCACAAACAGGTTGATCTTATTGAGGCGTTTTTTTTTTTAAATTCAATCTGTTTAAATTTTGTGTTCGAAAAGTAAAGATAAGATTTAAAGCAAAATATATCAAATTCCAAAATACTACTGTATTCAATTGCTCTTTTATATTAATATTTTATTACTATTGTATATTAATTAGGTTTTTTGTTGTAAACCTTAATCTTATTTCATACAAAATAAGTACACATATAATCATTATTATTGTTATGCTCAAAAATGTCATTAAAACTCATAGTTAAAGTTTAAAAATACTACTGTTTTCAATTGCTCTTTTATATTAATATTTTATTACTATTTATTTATTATATTAATATTT